>MU191553.1:11068-24180 GCA_016904865.1 Pissodes strobi
AGGGCATAAACATCTACTTAATACCCTTGGTACATAAATAACTATTACTCAGCAAATATTAGAAAGGGAACTAATAATGAAATAATTATAATGACAGCGGTAGTAAAATGTAATTTTTCTACAACCGTACCCACTTTCCCGTACGTATTTTAATTTCTAAAGTGTGACTAGTGCGGAGAAAACAATTGAATGTGCCACTTTTCCGCAATAGTGTGGCAAAAATCATTTCGCGCACTAGTACGGGAATGTAAAAATATGTATAATAATTTTAATTATGTTCTGCACTCGCGTCCGTCGTTCGGGGCAACGACCGCACTTGTTAGAAAAATAACTATTTTCTGTCGTCGACGAGTGGCAGGGAGTGAATTGAATATTTATTTGACGTTTGAAGAAAAATTCGTTTTTTGGCTAATCCATACGCTCCTCGTTACTCTTTAGAGACTATTAAGTTTGCAGGCTTAATCCTAATGTGCTGAAAACCGGTGCTTGTGCCTTTCACCGTAAAATTAAACGTCATTCGCCGCAAATTCGGGAATTCGGCTGATTGGGACCATAGCAGAGACAAGGAAGAGACGCGCAACTCAATGTTAATCATCCGAGAGAGAAAGCTGCCATGCCTTCAGAGCCAGTGAATGCAGATGGCGCACGAGGCGGACGCTGTCATTTGTCCGCCAAATTCGAATTAACAATTTTTTCTTTTTTTTCTATATTTCTTCAAAATTTGGAGGTTCAATTAAATAAATACTCAAAATGTCATTTATTTGGTTTTGATATATATTTTTCTTACAGACAATACCAATCAATATAAGTAAAAAAATAACATTGTAAAACTGAATGGCCAAGTAGACTTTGAATATTCCTTACCATTTATTAAATTTAATATAAACATAAATATTTATTATCATTATTAGTTGTAAAGGCTTTCAATTATTGATTAAGTGGATTTGACAGAAATTTAATTAAATTGCTCTAATGTTACTGTCGATTATTATTTCTGGGTAATCTTTCTTTAAGAAATAAAAGCAAAAACAATCGAAAGTGGCATATGTTCATCTGAATGACAAATACAAATAATATAAGGACAAAGACGTTGCAGATTCACATTTTAACATAATTCATTTCACTATTATCTTAAATTGTCTGTTAAAAGGCACAAATTAAATGATATACATTGTAATCACTAATAAAAGTCAATAATTAAGTAAACATCAAAACCAAACAAAGCGACAGTTACAAAAATGCCAAACCTGGCTTGTCATCGGCCGCGTCACCGTTCTAGTGCATCAGCGTTGTCAATTTAAAAAAATTTGATTCATGGTATATCTTTTGTTTCTTAATCAAGCGTGAGCAAAAAAAGAACATGAAAATTTATATACAGAAACTGGAGGCAACTTGGCAACCACGAAGAAAGCGATGACTGCTCCACCTCCCTGCCTAGATGAATGACAAGGAAATAAGTATAGGAAGTTACGTGAAACAAAAAGAGATAAAGAACAGTGGATAAATGTACGGAGCCAGTTTCCAGTCTCTTCTTTGTCTCTGACTATAGGATCCTTTTGATAAAACTAAGTATAGATTAAAAATAACATCGACAAAACAAAATTTTTTGAAAATAATGCTACTTTACTAAACTAAAAACGATAATGGCACTTAATTTCACATTCTTCTTAATCGCAATTCGACATAATAAGATGATTTTATGAATGCTAACCTTGTGGCGTCACAAATGTTACTCTCGCTCACCGTTACCCTGTAATCGCCTTTTATTTATGAAAGGATCGATACAGTAAAATATCGCTTTAACAATCGCAATAACAAAACAGAATTTTTGCACTAGACGCAAGTTTCGCTAACCATGTTAGCATCATCAGGAGGTGATTAAAGGTTGCAAACCCCAACTTCATATCTCTAAACGCCTGCATTGAGAGAAAACGCCAATAAAATCTCTGCATTACACAGGCACCAGAAAATTGTCTTATTATGGCGAATAGAGTGTTTTTTTGTTTTGGAAGCACTTTTTAGCGACTAATAGATTTTTACTAGAATAAAGTAACTTTTTAAGAACTACAAAGTTACTCTTTAAACCAATAATGTAGGTATCGTTTTTATTTTTTAGGGATTAACAGGTAGCTAATTATCAGTTACAATTTTTTTTTTAATATTTTATTGTTTAATGTCCTGGGTTGCACAGCTATCAAATAATGCATAAAGTAATCTCTCATATACATTAGGGCATAAATTAATTCCAGAATTTCAATTTATCAAATGAATATTTTCATAATTGGAGATGGAGAAAATATTTAAATACTCCATTCAGCATTATATACTATATTATATCATTATGTATTCAGAAATTATTTTAGGACTGTTAGTTTTTATATTTTTAACATTATATAAAAATGTTTAAATTGCTTTTATTTTGGTTTATATCATGTATTGCTCCGCAATCTCGGCAAATGGGACGGAAAGGTGGGGACGGAAATGTGTAAACCGATGTAATCAAGGTCGAGAGATTTCAGTTCATAGTGCACTTGTGAATGAGAGGCGCGTGATTGGCTATAGCTATGTGAGGTGACGCATGTTTTCGCGATGCAACCAGTTGCTTCTAAGTCAGCAGATGGTCTAGGAGTCTGCATGATTGGCCTTTATTTCGGCGTTTGAAAATTCAACAAATAAAAATATTTTTCGAGACCGAGACCGAGAGTCTCGTTACCTTGGTCTCGGTCTCGATAGGTAAGTCTCGGTCTCGGTCTGGATTCTAATTTCCAGGTCTCGGTCTCGTTTTCGAGACCGAGACCGAGATAAGACCGAGACCATAGTCTCGCGAACCCCTACTCCGGAGCGAGCGAAGCGAGCGGAGGGCCATATCCTTGCCAATTGCAGGTCTTTAAATCGCATGCATTCACAAGTGCACTACGAATTGAAATATCGCATCCAGGACGGCCGCGAATGCAACGACTCAAGTGGCACTTCGAAATAGCTAGCCGCTAGGCCGGTATTAGATTTTCATGTCCATGATGTCGATATAGGATATAGGACATATGTTTACACATCACTGTCTCGAGTACTAGCAGACTCGCGCAATTTTGTTTTAAATAACTCTATTAGAGGTTGTTAAATTTTCGGGATTAATTGATTAATCATTAATTTTAACTCATGTTAACTCATGTGTACATAAAGACAAAATATAGGCTTTGATTACTGGTTGCATAAATAGGTATTATGGTATTATTTTAAAGACTTCTTCGGGATTTACAAAAATATTCCGCTTTCCACCTCCTCAACTTTTTAAACTATTTTAGTTTCAAGAACTCAAATAATGCAACATTTTTGGATAAGAGCTTTAGCTGTAGGTTTGAACTGATTAATTTAGCAATTTATTTTACAAGCCTGGGAAGTGACTTACTTATTACACTGCGATGTTAAGATGCGATTTTAATTTTTTTTTTGAAACGTGCACAAAAAGTAATCATGGAAATTAAGAGTTTATTTTCTATTTATTTCAGGTAATTTTTTAAGCTCTAAATTACCGACAAGAAGGGCGGGGATTAAATAGGAAATAGGTAAGATATTATCAATTAAATTAAACATTACTATATACTTATAATCTGCGAACGTGACTACATGAATATCTACTTTATCAATAATTATGTTAGCACAGTCATATTTGATTATATCAGGGCTCTTAGTAAAATACATGATAAAGTAAATATTTTATGATAATTAATAATATAACTATTGTATTATGCTTAATTATTTTGTTTACTACAGTACTATCTACGCTATCCAGTATTAAGAAAAGCCAGGTGGCCGAATGTATTTAAAAGCAATTGAAATTTGAGTAATATCTAAACGTATATTTTATAGGACAATTTAGTGTACAAAGACGTTTTGGGTAAACATGGGTTTTCATATACAAATTAGTACTACAAGAAGTTTGAACTAAAATCCTCAATAAGACGTGTCATATTGCTTTTGTCTCATCAAGCAGGAGGTCTAAAAGCGGGAAAGAAGTCTGTTATCTAAGTAATTGTTACTAGTTCTCACAATAACATGAATCACGATACATTACAACTGGATATTCATAATATTGGGAGTTAGACGTTCGCGAATCTTACGTGAAATATGTGATTTGCACTTTGCAGAGTCCTCCCGATAGTCTATTCCAAATAATATTAGTTGCTACTTAACTGTATGTACGTTAACTGAAACCGATATCTAGATTTAAAAAAATCAGATGATATGACACCAGAGTCCAAAGTTCTAATAAGCTGTGATTACCACCGTCGCGTCGGCGTCGGTGCTATGCAACTAGATGACATAGTAGAATATTATTTAATAATCCCTAAAATAACATGCTATAATTACTACAACGTCGTAGCATTTGTCTGCGGATAGTGCGGATACGGTCAATTTTACTTATCCGACTTGCAGAGATCTGTAGTTACTCGAAGAGTATAAGAGAGCCCTTTAAAAATAAATTCAGTAGCTAGAAAAATTTTTCATTATTTTAAGTTTTAGGACAAATATTTAGTTAGCTATTTTCTCTCTTTATCTTCAACTGCTTATGAACTTTAATTTGTCAATATGACCACCCTGAACTATCTTTACGGAATTACAAATATGACACTTGATATAAGAAAATCATGAGCGTAGTAGGAGGGTAAATTTTCACAATCAGAATAGACATTGCTCCCAAAACATTTTATTTTTTTAATGAAAGAAATAACATCGGAAACCCAAAGCAAACGAAACTTAAAATTTCTTAACGGTATATAAAAAATAATAAAAATTAAAATACATATTGTTTTTCATCATTATGCAATATTAATGCTTAATTGTAATTATAGGATAGAAAAAAATGAAAGTATTTTATTTATCAGAATCATGGATGAGGTAGGTTTCTATAATACCTTTTGAATTCTAGTTCTTTAACTACAGGGGAAGTTCCACTACACAACGCCACGAGATCATTGTGTTATTGAAGACTAATTTTATTAGGTGGTTTGTTTAAATTGCTATGTTTAAAAGTATTTATATCGGCTTTTATACGCTTAAGGCAAATTGAATCAAATTTTAACTGAAGATGACTGTTTTTAAGAAATATATTCATTGTAGACGATTTTTTAACCATGATTTCCAATAGTCCAATTTATCTTGCTGCCGCTTTCGGTTTCTCTCATACTTAACACGTGAAGATCTTTAGACAAGCTCTTGAAGTCTTTGAAATCATCATGCTTCATACTAAATACCTTATAGGTTGTTTTCTGCGTCCTAAATTTATTCCAGGTTGTAATTGTGATAGTATATAGAATCACCTTCGATTGGGCGGGCATGGTTGGTCTCAAAATACTTTAGAGAAATCGTTTCTATAGAGGAAGTTATGAAGTTAGTATTATAATAACATGGTTGCTATAACTGACTTTTTATTTTGCGCATAGCATCCATCAGCAAACAAATCAACGGAGGTTACGTTCTGTTTTTGGTTGTACTCTTCTAGAACCTTAAAAAGACAAGACGCAATTTCTGAGGAACCGCTCTTACTGGCTGATTCATTCCTGATGAAATAGTAACACTCTTCGTTAGCTAAGTTCTAAAATGTCAAATTAATATTGGAAAGTCTACTCTTGTAAAAATTGAGCTCTCCTTTGATATAGGAATGTAAATTACCTGTTGCCTGTTGCATAACAAAAACGTCACAAAGAATACTGCTATTTTGTTGAGCTTGCTCCTTACAAATCGGTTTTTCTTCTCGGCACAGTTGTCTTTTCTGAGATATAACTATTATATTTTTGTTTAAATTCGGTTTTAGTTTTTTCATCACCTTGCAAATACGTAACATCTAGGGAGCACTGGTCTTTCTTTGGGTTAAAAAACTTTTGCCTCTTAACAACTTTTCTATGTAAGGAATAACTTTGGCTATAGCAGTGCGACACGTCACACATCCCTTCCGAAATACCAAGAGTACTCAAAAAAAACACTTTTTGCACACCCTACAAGACTTATTCCTTGCTGTAAGAGTATAACTTAGAGTATATAAACGAAAGAAATATGTTTGAACAATATTTTAAGGTTATCTATTGTGTAGCAGTGGCAGTGCTAGCACCGCTGATTTGCAGATACGCCGCGCCCTACACTTCAAAATCTATTTGGAACTCGGTAGGATAATTATTATGAAATAGAGACGTATGTGTTCTTACGTCTGTATGTAATATACTAATAAGAATTTTGTCAGATACGTCAAATCGCTGTTTATGGATACATACTGTTTTATGGAAAACATACAGGAGTACAGTTGCGCCGGTTTGTCAAATATGACATACATGCGTCGGCATGTCGTAAAGGGGACGATATATTTAACTTGTATACCATATGATATCTTGATATATAGATCAGTAAGTATTCCAAAATCTTAATGGAATTGCACTGGATTCGGCATGGAAAATAAGGTCCATGGCGTTCTTCTTACCTCAAATTAAACGGAAATATTACAAAAATTGCTGATCCAAATATCGACATATTATATATTTTTGAAATCATGAAAGAAAGATCTTTTGTTATAGCACAAAGCTGATGCCCAACCTTTTTAACAGAAGAAGAAGTTTCTGACTTTGAACATATCTTTTCTGCAAAAAGATTTTTTAGTGCAGAATGATTTTGCAGTTCAGAGAGTTCGAACTGAATAATGGCAGGATAATTATTCCCATCTTAAAAATATAAAGTTATTTATGTAAAAAATATTTTTTAATGACAAAAAATTGTTAAACGACCCTGTAATTTTGTTTAGGTCATATTAAAAAACTTAAAAAATAAGAAAGGTATATCAGATTAAAATGTTATCAAGATAAAATGACTACACTGTACGCCTTAAAACCTGCATGCATGCACGTGAGAAAAATAATGAATTGTATTCCCTTTTATTTGTGTAAGAGAAGTTCGTTAAAGAATACTTGAAAGCACGTGTAGATAAATATCAGCGACCGATTGCCATCTGCAAAAGCAGACAGAGATCTACTTAAATCATTATAGAAAGGAAGCTGAAACACAACCACCTTTTTGACATGACTATATTTTTTAAAAGAGCCCACTTATTTAAAGATAAAAAAAATATTCCTGGATGTATAATATGGGGTTTATTGTGTAGTACTCTTGAGACGATTTTATTAATGTTTTTTACTTAATCATACTGGTATGAGGATAGTTTTCGAACAATACATGCTCCTGTCTTGGTTTATTGAGTTGGTCCCTGTGTTTTTGCAATAAGATTGACAATTTATTTAAGTTTTTAAATTTGATTCCTATTACATTTTAAGTTTTGTTTTTCCGAAACTGTGTCCTTTTCGATAAATTAAAATAATGTTTGAACATCATTGATTAACTTTACAAAATTGGAAGCCTATTACAATTAGCTTCTCAATACTAAAAACTCAAACTATAAAGTAACTGTACCAAGGCCTGACACTGTCCCAAAAGCTGATAAATCTTTTACGTAATTCCCAAAAAATAAAGATACAGTTACTATGGAGAAATCTTTCATTAATTTTGAATATTTTGTTATACGAATCATTTGCAAAAAATAAAACTGCACCTTGGACAGTTTGTTAAAAGGGCTGATTCCAGGTTTAGTAATAGCGTTTAGCGCAATCTTAACGGTTTCCTTATGGAAACAATGCGACTTAAGAGCGTGAAATACGAATTTTTCTAAAGAGTAAGTATTTGTTTCGAATTTAAAATTTAATATATTTTTGCTATAATTAAAAAGCTGTTCTGGATATTTCTATTATTTCAAGGATGTATTTAACGATTGTCAGATATAGCGGCATATTGCGCATTGAAATATCTCAGCCAAGTTATTCTACCCAAACTGGTAATGCGTAAAATAAGGCCTTTTAAAATACTACTTCTTGTTTATTACTACTTAATATAAGTATCACACTTTTCCAATGTTTAATTATATATTTTTTATTCTATATTTCTTACACTAAAGCAAGTTAATCATGTATTATAGGGACCGTACATGTCAGCAACTGGCAAGATTATAATTTTCGCATGTCAGCTACTGGTACGCAAATGTGCAAAAATATGTTGCAAATATATTTTAGTCTGCATTTTAATAAAGCACGCCTTCAATAAAACACATATACCTACTGCAATTATAAGTAAAAATTAGAGCCTAAGTTGTATATAATGTTCCTATAACTCACTATGACCAGTCTCTTATACTGTCTTATAGTGTCAGGCACGGGTGGCTTTACCTGTATTAATTTAATAAGTTATTGTATTACACAACTGTCAAAAACTCAAAAGAATCTTCTTAAAGATACCTAATTAATAATATGCTCAATAAATAGTTTTCCTTACTAACCAGGAAGATAAAATATGAATCAGAAATATGAGAAAAATGTAATTCCCGCATCCCGGTAAGTGAAGAAAATAAAGGCAATCTTAGTGTATATGCAAAACAAGCAAATGCCTTGATTATTTATAACATGATAAAAGAAGAAAACAAAGTTTTTCGACAAATTAGTAAAGCTAATTTAAAAATTTAAATTAACACAGACGAAAACAATAAAAATCCTTTTAAAGATCTAACTATCAATAAAAACTAACTATTCTAATCAGTAATTAAGTGCATACTCTATTATTCAATCTAATATATAACTATCACTTAAGAGCACCTATAGACAGTCAATACTAAATTGAAACATAGGGATGGATTATTTGCTAAAACATTATTTTATTTTGTACGTTTTCGGTGTGCTCACCTTAAAATCCACTTTGTACATAACACTCCCATAATTTTCTCCCGGAGGCAACAAGGACGTGGCTTTCTGTTCCACCAATTCGCCCCCAATACTGTCCTTAATCAGATCTTCCAACTTTTCAATTTTTTCTTTGTTCGCCATCACTCTTCAAAATAAAATAATACTAACTCTTGCTATTACACAATAATTGTTTCCGTAAATAAAAATCTCTAACGAGAACCATCAACAACGATAGATAGATTATAGTACACTAAATTAACAATTCTCGTTCATATAATCGTTAGTATGTTGATGCTAAATTGTTTATATACTCGTGCTATGATGAACTGATATTAAGTATCGTAAAATTTCCTTATCCAGTTGACGATATAAAATTTAATGATTAAGCATTATGTTTTAATCGCTTATAGCTTGTAGGTAAATGTTTCAGTACAATGATTATGTAATGCATTGCACCGTGATAAAGTTCAGACCAACACGTCTTAAAAATAAATGAACACCTTATTCTGAAATTTTGTAATGCTCAAACTCCCTCGATTACTAAAAATGATATCAAACTGCAATTTTTTTATAAGAACTTCGTGTTCAAGGATTGTATTTTTATGAAAAAGAAAAGTCTATATGTCGATACTTTTAAATGGGGGTCACAAGATATTTTAATTTTTTAGCTTTCCAAAAATGTAAAACCAGAAACAAAAAAGGTGTTTAAAAAAAGGACGATTTTTTACTAAAATAAAAAAAATTATGATTAATTAATTAACGACATTTAAAAAAACTGTATAGTCCTATTTTTTTATAAATAAGAAGGTACATTAATTTACACTCCTAAAAAATGTTATCTGTAACCGTATTTATACATGTATTATTGAAGTGAAAGTTCCTTAGGCCCCTGCAGGTTCTTATGAAAAATCGTAGTTTGATATAATTTTTAGTAGGGGTGTAAACTGGTGAACGTTACGAAAATGTAACGACGAAAATGTAACGTTACAAAATATATAATACGATAAGGTAATCGAAAGTGGATAGGGACATATAGTGTTGGAAAGAGAGAAGGAGGGAGTTACAGAGTGAATTTTGCAGCCATAATTCATACCAAGCCTGGAATAACCATATCTTTGTTTCTTCCACGGTTTCCCCACTGAACTTGCGAATAGCTGACAAAAATCGATCGTTGAACGGGCCAAGGTTCGTTTCCCATTTGTGCGGATCTGGTAAAACACACTAGCAAAAAGATATTAGGATTTAAAATATACCCAGAATAAATGGGATGGACGTCCTGTAGTTTGCAATATACTTATATACAGAATTAGTTAATTTGCATCAAATACACCAGAAGAAAATTGATTTGATATGCACTAACGTTTATAAGGGATGACATTGAAATTGAAAATAGTCCGATTGCCTTAATCTCAAATCGTCATGACATCGATAATATGGGCGAGCATTAGCATGAAGCCGAACGAATTATTGCAATCTCGAAAATGAGAGTCGGGCAGAGCTACGAGCTCCAACTTGGGTTTGAGTTGTTGCATCTGATACCTTGGGTTGATTAGAAAGATTTGTAGTTTTAGGTTAATCAACGTAATTTCTATTCTTAACAGATTGAAAAATTTAAATTTAGGTTGTAAATATTTTCTTGATGAGTAAAATAGAGTATTCGCAAACCGATCCTGGGGCAACCGTTAATGTTAAGCACTAGGCGGACAAACTAACCCCAACCAACCCGAACTTATTCTTTTGTACTAACCTTCACAGCAACATTCACATGACCCGGGCAATTTCGAATTTTCGTGACGACAACCGTTCTGCCTTTCATTCTGCGTCTTTAATTTTTTTAGAAAACTACACTTTTTGTCAGCATTCACACATTATCGTTATGCACTATTATATATTAGATATCTTACCATTTCAAAGGTTAATCACCATTCTATTATTTTAAATACAATGTATAATATGATATAGCTGGTTTGCGAATCGAAATGCACCTTGTTTTATTTCACAACTGACAGCAGACATTTCAACGTGTGACCCAGAAATGTTAGAATTCTATTTTTGAAAAGCACTCTATATTCAAAAATAGCTTTCAAAATCAGTTGGATGCGGCCATTAAATTGCAAAAAACTATTCTGCAAATAATACTGTAACAAATTATGTTAGGAAGGTGTAAATTTATTCTGAGTCTTACACACTGAATTGGCTATCGTTTGGATTTTGCCTCAAAATGACGAAGTTCGCTTTCCTAATGGGCGATTGCGATAAACAATCTAGCAATTGCATCTAACATTTATTTTATTTTTTAGCAATTGCTTGAAATCGAATAAGCTAGTGTGCCCAAATTTGGATGACATCGAACTTAACTAATTTGACAGAAAATTGTATATTCATCATAAAACTTGGTGCTTACTAGCACTAATTTTGAGAGTACCAAATGTTAAGCGAGATGTACAGGAGGCGCATATTGGCACATCGATATTTTGCTAATGCGAAAGCAACAAAATCTTTGCATTAAGCATTTTCTAACTTATACATAAGACATATACAATCACAAGGTAAGGAATCTAAATATTCTTGTTGAAACGTGGTTTACTGAGAGGAATACACCTGCAAAATTTAAAATGTGCTCACATTTGTATCGGAAACAGAAATTTCTGAGAAATTTATATTAATAAAAATTTAGAGATACCTACCTTGTAACAGCGTAATAAAATGGTCTGAAACACGTTGATTTTTAAAAAATATATCGTATTATACAGGATGACTAAAAAATCTGTGCATATGTATGTCGACTATGATTTTTAAAAGGAACACTTAACACACTAAGGAACATTAAAATGTTGACGTTTGAAAATTTACTTTTTGTCTCACATCAACAGTTCAAGAATCTAACCGGTTTGACTTGGAATAAAATTGAACTTTTTGCCTTAGTGCAAATTGATTGTCGATTAAATACCGGCCACTAAAACTAATGTGCAAGTAAAGGAAACAACTTTTTCTCAGCTACTTTTGGTGCGCTATTTCCCTTAATGGATAGCTTACCTTGGATATTCGCATTTTAAAAAAGTGCGCTCTTTTTTATTGCCAATATTAAATACGAAAGTCGGAAAGGCAAAATACCAAAATTATATGCCATTTGTTTGAAGCATTATTTATAATAGACAACGAATGTACTCGAATGTACGGTTAAACAGAAAATTGGCTATTAAAACAAAGACAGAACATTGAGACCCATTTTGCTCTAAACCGTTTGGTGTCTAGAGTGAGTCTATTTGATGAAATTAGGCAATTTTTTATTCAGGCAGTCTCAAAATTAATGTCAAATTTCCGCATTTATAATTTCCCATTAAACAGAATACAGAATTTTTTTTTTTAAATAAATATATTGTTTTACCCATATTCGAGTCTCCGTTAACAATGCGTTGGTCCACCTTCGGCTTGATGGTTATCTGTTGTATACCTTCCCTGGCAACATTCTTCCAGTTTAGTTTCCCAGTCTGCCCCATTGGCATATCTAAGTCATTCAGATTATTTAACTCATACCCCGTATGATTCAACTTTAATTTCATTCTATTGCAGACATGCGCTGTAATACTCATATCGGGATACCTAGTAGGTCTTCCCATTCCCGTAAGGTTATAATTAAAAAATAGAATAAAACTACCTTCCTATATATAATTATTGAATGGGAAGCGTTAGATTATATTTATAAAGATCTATCAACCTACAAGTACCACTGAAAAATATAGATCAACTGGAAGACCAAGTAGAGAACTTACTAAACTCATACAAACTGCTACTTGTAATATCACTAAAGAGATCACTCATAAGAATGGTAGCTAGATCACTCAAAAAATTAAATAGCTAGGAGATTGTGGAATTAAACATGAGATGTAGTAGACAAACTCTCTTTAGATAACATAACACAACAACTGATATGCGTAATCCAAAAAATTAAAGAAGCATCAATTAATAGATAGCTAACTGAGGAACTTATCTACTAATAAAGAGATTGACTACTTCTCATGAAATGATGTCACGGTCAAATTTAAAACATCTATCACGCAGATACCACCAAACAGGAAAATTGATGGAATGACAACACGGATAAAACGTAAATCTTTGCCAACTACCTTCAAGACTTTTTCTCTCCTAACGAAATATAATCAGACATGCTGATTCAGGTACTTGTAAGCTATGGAAAAAAAAGAAGTAGCAGATAAATTAAAAAAGAGCTTCCGATCCAATAACAGGAAAAATTCTCAAACAGTTACCTAGAAGAGATAGAATTTTGGTAACTCACTTGATCCACGCAATTTTCCGGTTAGCAGTAGGGAAAGTAGCTGAAGTGAT
>MU191553.1:24280-34929 GCA_016904865.1 Pissodes strobi
CAAACTATATAATATATATATATATATTATATAGTTTGTAACATTGTCAGCAGTATTACTATTTCTGAAAGGCCTATGGCGTTATTTAGGAAATAAAACATATCCTTTAGAATAAATATCAACACTAAACAGCTTCAGTAGAAAACTAAATAACATTATCAAAACAAGACTGCTTCTATTATTGAGATCCCTTATGGATTCAGAATAGAAGTTCTTCATCCATATCAGGTGGTAAGTAATCTTGCATATTTTGCAACGACGTACAGAACAAAACATGCTGTTGTGGTTGATGGAACTGGAAATCTTCTGAATAAGTTTATAATTTCCTTAAATCAGCATCAGGTTTCCAAGAATTAAAAAGAAACATTTTTGGCATATATCAAGGATTTGTCTAAATAGAAGCATTATGCAGTTTCTCAACAGAAAGTGAATGTCATGAAAGGTACATAAAAAGAAGATTGTTATCAAGAAAGTTCTTTTAAAATACCAAGGGGAACAATTCAAGGCATTTATGGGCTCAGAAAAGAACCTAACATTTTTCATTCACATCATTAACATTATTCGGTGGTATATATTGTCCTAAGATAGATATGAAATACCAGTAAACCACTTTATATCTGAGAAATAAATACGTCAATAAGCATAAAATTAAATAAATTAATATACATTAATTATTTTAAATTAATACAATTGCTAAAAGTAGGTGCCTATAGCTAGCTACTCTAATTTGTAGCACAAGATAAGTTTCTTTCTATGTGTTGCATAGTTGTGAACCTATGTTTAAAAAATTCTGCAACGTTGTGCAGAAAAACGTCCAATAGATGTTTTGAATAAATTACCGGATCTGTGTAATAGGTAGCAAATTGAAAGAAAAAAATAAACATAATGAAAGACTTGTTTTCTCTTTCGGAAAAAATATCACTACCAAGCAGTTTCAATAGAAAATGAATAAAAGGTGTAGGTATTAAAAGAAAATTAATAAGAGTGCCACTGCTATTAATAAACTTCTTTTTAATGTTATAGGCGCCTTACGGATTCCGAAAAGATCTTAACCTTCTTCATCCAAGTCATTAACATTTATGCAAAAATATGCAAATCTAAAATAAAATTTTAACCATAATGGATTTTTGGAAAGAAGGACCTTTGTAATCTTTGAAAAGGCGTCATTTAGAAGATAAACAGTATCCTGGGCACTTATATAAGCACTTATATTTGAACGAATCAGCGCATCGAAAATTCTTAATCCGGCACTGGAATAATTCAAGCAAAAATGTTTTATTCAAAATGTTGTCCAATAGTAACAAACTAACAGCTTTAGGACGTACTTAAATCGGATTTTTAGCATTCCGAGTTCACTCTAATAATTATTAATAATTCTCGGAAATTAATTGTGAGTATTACATATTGCGTTTATCTACGTTAATCTTAATTTATTTCAATTGTTTTCAACGTAATAGATGAGTTGCTGAATGTGGTTATTATGAATTTTAGAGGATTTTTAATTAATCTATCAGATATCTTATCTGTTTTTACAATAATTGAAGGCCATCGAATTGACTACAAGTTCATATATGCACCTGAATAATATACATACCTATATAAAAATTTTTACCTGAATTATGTCAGGAGAATTTAAACATTACCTGAAATTGAGCTTCGGTTTCTCTGTTTGTCTGTTTGGAAAATTTGAGTAATATCACAAAATTTCTTATTGTGTTTTTTAAAATGTTTGGCACAATTTTAGCCCAAATTGTTATAATACTCTTTATGCCTAGAATCTAAATTAGGGACTACAGGTTTTGTAAACCTAGGCACAATATAACAAAATAGTTATTTATGCAACAAGTGTGTAAAGTGACCCTTTTTATGAATGGGAATATTTTCGTATGAGCCGTAGGCGAATGCGCCAATCCCATCAATAAAAAAGGGTACGTTACACATGAGTAGCATACTCAATTGTTTTACGTCTGTTGGGGTTTGTGAGATTTTATTTTAAAATACGTTCGATCAGAACATCGCCCAGCTAATTTGCGTTTTGCATGAGATTGACTGTGCAGTTCGTTCGTCCGTACGTAAAATGAGCTGTTTCGTTAATTAATTCAAAGTAAGGAAAATGAGCCACAGTTAACTAAAGCTAACCAAAATTAACCAGAATAATTCAAGTCAAATTCAGTCATATCAGACACAGACTGTGTCCAAAGTCTAGATGCTTTGATTGTTTAAAAGGACGCTGTTGACTGACTCTGCGATACTGTTAGCTGTGCGCTAAGTAATTGTTGTTCCCGCAGTTCGAAACAATACATAATGACGTCACAGTAATCAGATAGAGCGGGTTTACTTACAAGAGTTGAGCTATGTATGTGTCTTGTATAGGGTTGCCATAAATGTGCAGGTCGGCGTCGGGACGCCACAAAGTAAATATTTATATTCAAGAAAAAAATAATAAATAACTACGGGAGGTCTGTGCCACAGGTGAAATTTTTTTTTGGGTGCCCCCAAAAAATGCCTATTTAGTTTTGGGAGTATGTAAGCTTAAGTACTTCTCCGCAGATTACATTTTTGTCAAAATTTCCTTTTTATCTTTAACAGTAACATATTTATAAAATTGAGCACAAGACATTTTAAAATTAAACTGACATTGTAAAATAGTTTCAACAGAGTCCCATAATAATTATTTCTTTCGTCACTTCATTTGGAATTCATCAGCGAATTTTTTTTCACAATTCGCATTATGTGCCGGAATGGCAAGTACATTCTACTCGTTAGTGGAACTAACTCAGATTCTTGATCAGAGTGCTTGATATTAAAAAAAAATCTTCAACACATTTGTTTTTCCACTCCTCTTTTAAAATATTGATTTCCAAAAAAAGTCTCCCTAAATATCAACTTGGACTGATTACAGATAAATAATGGTTTTTTCATGTTCTATCCAATCTGATATTTTACATAGCAGTATTCAGGCAAAAATGTTATTTTTTTATTGATGCAGACCAGTTTTGAAGATAATCAATTGCCGCTTCATAAAAAATTAAAATTATAACTTAAAATTTTTTATTGAAGATTTCGGTTTCTGCTGTTGCATCTTTTTTTATTTTGCTTAGTTGAATTTTTGTTTGTATCCCAGTAAAACTGTATACTTTTCTTTGACCCAAAGATTCTTCTGTGTCAAGCAAAATCATTCTACTGATATTTCTTTCGAATAAAAATAGGAGTGTAAAAACATGAGGCAGATTTCAATAAGTGAGCTGCTGAAGAATTCTGCTATAATTTCTGGTGACTTAGCTTCGTTCTAAAAAAAAATTGTAGTGGTGTCCATAGTTTTAAAATCATTTCAACTACGGGTAACAGCGAAAGCCATCTTCTTGAATAGATTAATTTTCATTAATTGCGGTAACTTCAATATGCTATTGTAAATTAGCTGATATCGACGCAAGTCTTAGAAAATCGGAATATATTGCTTCACAGATAAAAACGAAAAAAACAGATGAAAACGGAAAATTAGTAGATTTAATAAAACTAGGATTCTAGTATATACGAGTATATCTTATATACTTTATTAGTATTTGAGTTTGAGATAAAGTTTTTGTCGGGACTTTTGCCAGGCAAATCGGGACGTCGGCGTCGGCGTCGTGTTGCGTACGACGCTCAATAACGGGGACAGTCCCGATATATCGGAATGGATGGCAACCCTAGTCTTGCGTAATGAATCGACAAATTTGCGTAGCTTAAGAAACTACATAATATGATTGACCAGTTTATAATAATTATATGTCATTTAAATATATTTGTCATAATACAGGATCTTCTATAGGTTTGCACGCTATAGATATGTAATTCAGTAAATCCCTAGTTTTTTTAACCAATTTTAAAATGTTGGCTTTCTTCTTCTTCTTCTTCTGTTGTCCTATCCGTTTCGGACGTTGGCTATTTATAAGAATGCCTTATGCTTTATGCACGGTATTCCTAAACAGATCCACAGACGGCAATCCAAACCACTGGCGCAGGTTGTGCATCCATAAATATCTTCTTTTTCCTGCCCCCCCTCTTACCAATTACCTTGCCCTGTACAATCAGCTGCAGCAGGCGGTATTTATCGTATCTTATAATTTGGCCAAAGTACTCGAGCTTCCGCTTCTTCACTATAAAGACGTCTTCTCTACTCTTTCCCCAGTCTCTGTAGAACTTCCGCGTTGGTGGAAAACAGAAAAGACATAACACCTTACTAGCCTTAGTTTTAGTTGTAGAGAAATATCTTTGCTAGTGAATAGATTTTTCATGTCATTAAATCGTAGCTCGAATTCATTTCTATTCGTGAAATCTTCATTTCGTATATATTCGGTTTTGTAGGATTTTTGTAAATACCTTCGTTATATTATGATTTATCAGACTCATCAGGCGGTGTTGTTCGCAATATTTCGCACCTGGTTTTTTTAGGTATGGCAATAAAGGTTGATTGTAGCCAGTCCTCAGGGATATTCCCTCTATTATATATGTTGTTGAAAAGCGTAGTAAGAATATTAAGAAATTGGTTATCTGTTTCGCAGATTAATTTTAGTATTTCCCCCTGTATATTATCCGGACCTGGTTTTTTTGTCGTTCTTTAAAGACCATATGGCTTTCTCTACCTCAGATCGTAGAATTGAAGGTCCAGAGATGTCATTATTATAATATGAGTAATCGTTTGTACGTTCGTCATCAAACAGTTGTTCTATGTAAGCCTTCCACATATAAGTTCAGAGTTTTTCGATATTAGGTTCCCATCCTCGTCCAATAAACTTGAATGTGGGCTGTTAGGTTTCTTTTTGGTATTCAATTCTCTAACTTTTTTTATGCATGTTATGGTAGTCGTATCTCTTTTCACACAGCTCGATATCGTTGCATTTTCCCGCCAACCAGCATTCCTTCTCCTTTCTTATTTTCCCTTTTATGTTCTTGTGAATTTCTCGGTATTTTGGTTGATCTTTGTTTTGTAACTCTTTCTTTCTTCCATCATGTCAGGGATTTCATCTTTTATCCATTCATTTTTCTTTTTGCGGACTCGCTTTGAAAATGTTGTGCTTGTCTCTTCAATGGCGTCCATGATTTTGTTCCATTTGCAAAGTTTATCCATTGCAGACCTGTTTATATCTGTTATATTTGTATTTAAGGATTCCTTTACTTGCTGCCTTATGTCAGGGTTCTGGAGTTTACTAATGTCTATTTTGGTATTGTTAGGTATCTCCATTCTAAAACCCCTCAGTTTAGCTTTCATATGAGTGGATTATGATCGGAACGAACGTCTGCACCTGAACAGGTCTTTGCTGATTTTATTCCGTTTCTATATCGTTTTGGTATCATGATGAAGTCAATTTGATTTCTCACGACTCTCTCTACCAAATCTGCTGGGGATTTCCATGCATAGAGCCTACGAGGCGGGAGGTTAAAAAACGTGTTGCTTAGCACCAGTTCCTGACAAAAGCGTATACCAGACGGTCTCCTCTTTCATTTCTGATTCCTAGTCCAAAATCGCCAGCGATATCTGCTATTCGTCCTCTTCCAATTTTTGCGTTTAAGTCGCCAATAATTATCGGAAGTAATGTCACAAGTGCATCAAAATGGCCGATAATTTTGCATGACAGCGTGTTGTCTAAACACTGCATGAGTTAAATTTCATAGTTTTTCCAAAATATGAAAATTACCGAATGCAGCTTTTTCCAAGACAACACGTTCGAATGCCACATTGTCTAGTTATTTTGATGCACGAGTGTAATTCGGGGGAATATTTCCCGAATAAGGACATGGTTTAAAAAAATAATTTTAATTTTTTTTTGATACAAAAACGTACATAAAACTGTAAACAAAGCAAAGAGACGCAAAAATACTATTTTTTTAAATCCGAATCGAAACATTTTTAATAATATATATTCACTTGACTTTGACGTTATTTATAAATTGTCGCTGTCATCGTCGTTTCTGCAGTGATAATTGCTATCGCTGTAATTTTACAAGCTTTGCACTCCTCTGATGGGATTTTTTATACATGAGGGAAATATTCAGTGTAAGTAACCTCATTCCTCTTTGTTAGTTTAATCAGTGTTTCCAGTTGTTCGTAAAAAGTCTTTGATGATTAGGTCATCTTTATCAGCGTATACTTGCATTATGTTTAAGTCCAGCTGCAGCAGCAGCATTCTGTCGGACGGGGCAAAGGATTTAATTGTTGGTCTGATGTTTGGGATGACAATTATGCCGACTCCATTTCTGTGTTGTGTGGTGTCATTTCCAGAGTAGTAAAGTGTATGATGGATTCACTATACATTGTCCACTGCCAGGCAAGTGGGTTTCACTGACACCTAGTACATCGAATCCCAGTCTTTTCATTTCCGCTACAATATTTTGTGATTTACAGCCTTCATACATACTTCGTACAGTCCATGTACCAATTTTAATTTCCTGGGATTCTTCGTACCCTCTGCCCATTTAAGGGCTGCCGGGGACTGAGGGCCGATTCTATATTGTATTCTGCCATGTTAATTGTACTCGGGAATTGCAATGAGGTGGTTCCCCTTGCCTTCCTTATCGCAGTCTTGTAGCCGATTGAGTCGTTCTGACTTCCTTCAAGTTTCTGAGTGTGAGCCATGCTGAAATCATCTTCCCTTTGTCTCATCTCAGTTCCGACGCTGCTGCTTCTCTACGTCGGTGTTAGTTTTGATCCGCCCGGGGGTAGGTATTTAATTTCCCTAGTACCACCTATATCTAGGAGGCTTTCCCCTATCCGCCACCTGGTGAGGCGCCCGATGGAGGACTAGCAACTCCACACGGATACAGGATCTTTTATAAGTTTGCACGCTAACGATATGTAATTCGGTAAATCCCTAGTTTTTTAAACAATTTTAAAATGTTGGCTATGTCTTTCTATTATTCTGTAATTTATCAAAAACGTTCTAAAATCTCTAAAAATGTGGTAAAATATAAAATATTCTTGTGATGCGACCAGATATAATGAACATAAAAAGTCATTTCGCAATTTTACGCAAGTTTTGCTTCATTACTATAATAAAGAAGGTATATTATATTATACCATCTCGTACTGTCACACGCTGGCAGAAATAATAACTGTAAGAAGTAATAGTACCGGAAATAATTAGGTGTATTCGAAGTATATTTTACAAAGCAACTAATCACACTTATTATGAAATTACAAAATATATAAATCTATTAGGAATAGGAATTCGGTATTGTAGCTTCTTAATAATAGAATTTCTGATTAATAAAATTAAATTGGGTTACCACCTAGGCAATGACGTTATTTAAAAGTCCTAAATGTGTTGGCTTTGTATATAGAAACCTCGTTTGATAGTATGAAAATTAGTTTCACACAAATATCTTCAACTCAGGGACAGCAATACAGGTACCGGCCTAAGATATTCAGATGCTGAGAAACCGTTCACCGATATTCTATGCAACAATCGATTTCTTTTTATTCTTGAGAAATATAAACGTTAGAAGGGGACGCTAAATAATCCGTGGCCTAGGATCCGTGTAGACTAATCCGTGGCTGTCAAACACCAACAAATTTGGTACTTTAAGAGGAATAGAAACACAGTATTCTGTAATGGTCAGAAAATGAGTTAATACCTCGGTTTATACTTAATCACTAATTAAAGTTAAATTTCAGCTAATCTACTATTAAAAATTTTATTCACTACATTTGCTATTTGAATTATTTTTCGTTATGGAATTTATTTAGATATTGATTAGATTTCAAAATAAAGGCATACATAAGAATGATATCATCATCATATATTGGTCACATTACATAGTATATCACTACTCCAATTAATTCCGGTAATGATTCCGAAAAGGAAGAAGGGGATCGCACGCATGTGCTTGCCTTAAATAAAAGGAAGTAATTAGTATTAAGTGGGTTTCAAGAGCTTGAACTCTAATTTTTTTCGAGAATTTGTTGCCAATAGCATTAAACTAATTTATGATTTTTGCTTGTATTTGCTTTATTTTTATAAAGTGCATAAGTACCTTGTGTGGGTGTAGAAAGTATAATATTTGACTGACGTGTAATGAACCATAATGTACTATTAATAAGTAGGGTATTATCTTTAGATTGGAATATATTATGTTGTCGAATCCAATTTTAATAATTGTGGTTCGAAAAAGCAAATATCTTGAAAATGGTAAAAATTGTGTGTTTGGATAATTATTTCTGCCCTGTAGATCCCCTAACCTTAAGTGGGTTCTGTTGTTTCTTTGGATATAATTATATATATTTTAATTTTAATAATTACTTACCGTCGCGTTTTTGCTTAGTAAAAATAGCATGAGCGTGCAAAAAAATATATATATAATTATATCCATACTAACAACAGAAGTGGATCTACAGGGCAGAAATAATTATCCAAAACAAAATTTTTACCATTTTCAAGATATTTACTTAGTCAATGTCTTTGTGTTCATAATGGGCGTACAAAAAATAGTATAAGCATCTCGAACAGTAAGGAGTTTACCGATCTCCTCCAACAGTCGATCGGTAAACTGTCCTTACTGTTTTTGATACTTAATATACTATTACTTGCCGCTCAGGTGAATGGTAAGTAAATTACTTACCGTCGCGTTTTTGCTTAGTAACCAGTAAAATTATACATTGAGAATGGCTAGTGATAATTCCCCTTCACTTCCGAAAACGAGTGGTCTAAGAAAAAAATTGCGGTAATGAAGTGCGTATCCCAATTAAAAAGAGTGAGATAAGATGTTCTTATCCATTGGTTTAGATAAAAGCTTTAACCCGCCTAGCAACTGTCATTACGCATGGCAAAGGTCTAAAGCTACACAGGTGAGGTGCCCTAATAGCTTCCCACTAATAACTGTAAATGTAAACAATCAGCTGTAAAACATTGCTTGTTATGTCTCACCGCACTGAAGAAAATAATGCGCCATTGTAGCATCTACATAGACTACAATTTCATGTAAAGTAAGTGCGATATGCAAATAGGGAGGAAGTTACTAAAATAACACGTTAGGTTACATCTTGGCTTCGCATTGTGTACGTCGTGCATTCATTATTTAACGGATACTAAAAACGGATGTGCTCCTCGTTAAAACAAAGAAGCAGCACCCGATGGTATCATACGTGAGCGGCAAGATAATTTCCTTACATAATTGACCTTTTGCGCATTTTTTTTCTTCTACCATATAACCGATCGACCATAATCAATATTATTAATTTGTCGTTAAATAAATAATGTATAGCGCCAAAATGAATAATAATAATAAAATCACTTGACATCGAAGCTCGAGACTACTCGTCGTACCCTCACTTTTATTTGTATAAATTTTTACGAATTCTGTCTTTTCCCTAAGAGAGTATTTAAAATAGTAATATAATTTAACCTGATATTGAAATGCTTAAACTATATACATACATTTTATTATCAATCGCTAAAAATTCTAGATTTGATTTGAAACCAGGACAAGGCCCCAAGCCTGTTTTATCGATGCAGAAAACTGGTTGTAATCGTTATAAAACATTTTTGTTAACAAAAACTTTAATTATTGCTGTTAGTCATAGAGTAAATGTGGTTGAAGTTGTCTCCTTCGTAAGAAATTAATATTTAGGTCTCCCGTTATCTAATATCTAAAATGAAAAGAACTATTCTAACAATATAATAGTCAGCAAGAATGACACAGAAAAGGTGGATAACTATCTTGTAAATACATACTTATCTGAAGGTACCATCTTTGAATTATCATTTGCTCTTGCAATTTTAACATAAACAAAACATCAGAACTATTTCCCATCCCATGAACCCACGCAACAAAAGACGCCAAGTAGATTACTACTTATAGTGGTGTGAATCAAAGCATCAGTTCCAGTATCAAGTATAGCGAGGACATCAGTACTGTGGTCACTGAGTAGCAATAATATTTAAATTATTGATTTTAATGTGAATCAAAAATTGCTTTTTATTTTGTGTGACCGAATTATCATCCGTTTTTAATTTCAATAATAATTATATAAGTAGTATACTATTTTACAGAATTTCATAAAAATAATTAAAACATGCTATCATCATAGTGGAATGTGGGATATATTTATTTCATTGATATTTTTGTTATTCGATACGGAATAGTCAAATGAGGGTCGCTCTAAAACTTCTTAGCAGAGCAAACACACAAATAATATGAGTGTAGGGTACCAGCAGACGGTTCATGCAAATATATTGCATACTTGTTATGTATTTATGAAAAATTATATTATTTTATATGGAGGAAAAGTGATACTTTTCATGGCGCGCTTGTGTTTAACAGCCGAACGGAGTGAGGCTGGTAATAGAGAGCAAGCCATGAAAAGTAACTTTTCCTCCAAATAAAATATGCTGTTTTTTCTTCAGATGTCGACAAATTAATGCAAAAACATCTCTTTTTAATAGTAATAATAATTATTATTAAAGATGTGGGTTCGCAAGGCAGCTTAGACCGGTGTCGATGAATAGGCACAGGTTGTTGCTATAGTAATGTAACATAAAGCTGTCAGTGGACACTGTCAACAATAATTATTTTTTTAAAATTGCGTCTCCGATTGCGTTTTAATTCCGTATTGATAAGCAGTTATTGAGTAAGTTCGATTAAATAATAACCAATTTGTTCCTAAATTAGTG
>JAEQML010055970.1:0-34927 GCA_016904865.1 Pissodes strobi
CCAAAAAACATTCAACAAAGGAGTTTTCCCAACTTTCTGGAAGCATTTCACCCTTTTTCCCATTTACAAGTCCGGCGATAGGACCGAAATCGGTAATTACAGAGGTGTATCAATGCTATCCACGTTGCCGAAGATTTTGGAATCAATTCTGACAGATGAGATCTTCCGTACCTACAAAAACTACATAACCGAAAATCAGCACGGTTTTTTCCAGGGGCGTTCAGCAAATTCCAACCTAGCGGTGTATCAAAATTTCCTAGTTACCAGTCTGGAGATGGGAAAGCAAGTCGATGTTATATACACGGACATATCTAAGGCGTTCGATAGTGTTTGCCATGAGCTGCTTCTCATAAAGCTCTCAAAGATTGGAATTGGCTCTCACTACTTGAATTGGGTTGCAAGCTACCTGTCGGATCGTCGGCAGCGTGTACTCATGGGCGGGGCTACATCTAAGGAGATCCAGGTGTTGTCGGGTGTGCCTCAGGGGTCCCACATTGGTCCAGTTCTGTTTTTCCTATTTGTCAACGACATCTCGTCATGTTTTGAAGAATCGGACTTTCTTATGTACGCCGATGACTTAAAATTTTATAATATTGCGGAAACATCGTCCACCGGACTCCAACAAGATCTGGAGCGCCTGGTTTTATGGTGCAAGAAAAACTGCCTAAAACTGAATGTCAAGAAATGTAAAAAAATGAGCTTTTACAAGGGGATGAATCAAATTGACCACAATTACACCATCGATAGTGAGACTCTGGAATTGGTAACTGTCTTTAATGATCTAGGGGTGTTGTTTGACAAAGATCTGTCATTCACTTTACATGTGGATCAAATAGTTTCGAGAGGCTTACGGCTGCTTGGATTTATAAAGAGGAACACTGCACTGATGACGGACACCAGGGCAATTACGACACTTTACAACTCTCTAGTGCGCAGTATACTTGAATACTGCAGCACCATTTGGTCCCCGCAGTACCAGTGTCACATATCTAGGCTCGAAAGGGTGCAGAATAAATTTGTTAAATATTTATTGTATAAACATCGTTTCCCCTATCGCGATTTGTCCTATGACACTAGACTCCTGCTCTGCGGTCTTAAATCGCTGCAAGCTAGACGAGAGAACCAGCTTCTGTTTTTTCTTCATAAACTGATCAACGGGAAGATTGATTGTGCCGATTTACTGAGACTCCTATACCTCAAGATACCAGCGAGAACTTTAAGACACCAACAACTGTTCCACCAACATTATCACCGAACCAACTACGGACAAAGAGCATTTGTGGATCGAATGGTTACAATGTACAACGACAAGTTTAACCACCTAGATATTTTTAACATAAGTCTCAACTCACTGAAGCGTATTGTGTCTTGAACTTTTTTTTTTTATTCTTCTTACACGTTTTATTATCGAATATGTATTGAATGTGAAGTGTTGCAAATGTTTTAAATAATGTCCTACGATTAATTGTTTTAACTCTTTTCGTACCATTTGGAGCTTTGCTCTGTGGTGTGCATGTAAGTACTAAATAAATAAATAAATATAACTTTTGAAACATAACAATTCTAGGACACAGCTTCTCTCTGTTTTAACCTCTTTTGATATGTATCCCACAATTTTGGAAAACACTAGACTAACACCAACTTCACAATCTTGTATTGATAATATCTTCACACATGTTCCAGCTCAATATATTTCAAGTCTTGTATTATGCACCACTATCTCAGATCATACAGCCCAAAAAGTTATACTTAGTTTAGATTTGGTTACCAAAAAAACCATGTTATCTTAAGAGATATTTTAGCGAAGTAGAAACAAGTTTTTTGGTACATTAATGGAACAAGAATGGCAGGATGTTTTTTAAGTAAATCCATCTGATGTTAATCAACAATGGTATGCACCAGCTGGTCTGGAGCCAAATTCATCATTAATCCAATAAACATTTGGTAAATTAAAATCTCCTGTAATATAGAACATACTTAAATCATTATTTTGAATGACTCCCTCAGTTGCTGCAATAAACTCCTCATAAATATTTAATGGTAAAGACGGATGTCTCAAACTCAAACTCAAAATATTTATTGTCACTTTTGCATACAGCTTTGGACACTTACATATTTTATAGTATACACTACATGGAATTAAAATATTTCATCTACAAATAGCTACATCCAGAAAGATCTTGGAAAATATATAAAATACCTACTTATTTGTTAACAAACTTTACAATACAAGGACACAATAATGAAGCACAAAAAACAATTATCAAATAATTAAAATGTCTTACTGGTACTGTGTTGAAAACGTTAGAAACTCGTCCAAACTATAAAATGCGTTTTCCAATAATAGCTTCTTAAGCTCTCTTTTAAACTTATTAATGCTTAGACTTTTCAGGGACTCAGGTAGCGAATTGTACAAAACAAGACCCTTATAAAATGAGCTATTAATATATTTAGTGGAGTTTGGAAAGTTTGGTCGTAATAAATCCTTTCTTAAGCCATAAGTAGTACTTTTTTTGGTGGATAAGATACCCCCTTTATCTTTATGTACCACTATTAATACTTTATATATGTAGCAGGAGATCATTGTTAAGATTTTGTGCTGTTTAAAATAGTTTCGGCAAGATGCTCTGGGTCCGAGCTTTAATAATCCTTAAGCACCGTTTTTGAGTTTTAAAAATAATCTTATTTGTAATAGCATTGCCCCAAAACTGAATGGCATAGGTCATTAAGCTGTGAAAATAGCCGTAGTAAACCGACCTTAATGATTTTAGTGATATTACTCCCGACAAATACCTGATCGAATAACAAGCAGAGTTTAGTTTTTTATTTAGTTTGTATATGTGCTGTTCAAATTTCAGGGATGAATCAACTATTAAACCCAGTATTCTAGCTTCGTTAATTACATTGATTACTACTGTATTAATACTTATTTCGTTCTTAAGGCAAAGAGATCTTCCGTTGAATATCATGATGTTAGTTTTATCTAAGTTTAACAGAAGTTTGTTTGACATAAACCATTTATTTAGTTGATCGACCGCGATCTTAGTTTTTGATAAAAGGACATCAGCATTCATATCACTTAGAATGCAAGTGGTGTCGTCAGCATACATAACAGTTCTGGCCGAGACATGTTCTGGTAGATCGTTAACATATATATTAAACAATAACGGCCCTAAAACTGATCCCTGCGGAATTCCAGCTAAAACCTCATTGGCATCTGAATTGTATGTCTGATTATTTTCTCTAATTGATACGAACTGCTGTCTGTTCTCCAAATACGACCCAAACCATCTGTGTATGTCTCCCCTTATCCCATACCTCTCTAGCTTGTGCAGCAAAATGCCATGATCCACCATGTCGAACGCCTTTGACAGATCACATACAATTGCCAAGCAAGACCTTCCCCTATTTATCGCATCATAAATTTCCCCCAAGATGTCTCTAACAGCACTTTCTGTGGAACGTTCCGGCCTAAATCCGTGTTGACAAGACGTTAGGATATTGTGAGTGGAAAAAAACTTTATTAATCTATTGCAAACAGCCTTTTCCATTATTTTCGTAATAACGTTGACCAATGATATAGGACGATAATTTGTAATATCAGACTGCGAACCTTTTTTATATATTGGTAAAATTTTGGACAATTTGAGTTGATCCGGAGTAGCGAATGCCTCAAAAGAACCATTAATCAGTTCCAGAACTATGTTCATTACGGATTGACAGCCTTCCTTCAAAAAATTAAGCGGCATTTCATCCACTCCGGTAGAGTTAGTATTGCTCAAAGAATATATAATATTATGCAACTCGGTTAATGTTAAAGGTGTGAGGAAAAAACTCTGTTGTACTGACTTCACACGTGGCAACTCTAACCTTGGAAATTTATTTTTTACAGAGATGTTAGTGAAATGCTCCGCGAACAAGCGGGATATTTCTGCTTTATCGGTTATTACAATATTCTCATTCAATATTTCCCACTTAATACACTGTCCCTGCATATTCCTTCCAGATTCTCTCCTGACAACTTTCCATACTGTTTTTGTAATGTTTTTTGACTTGTCAATTTCTTCTTCTATACTAACTCTCTTAGCGTCCTTTATTACTTGCTTTAAAATAATACAATATTTTTTATAAAAGTCTGAGATGATATTGTTGTGATTATATTTTAAAAATATAAATAGTTGTTTTTTATGTTTACAAGATTTTTTAATTGCATTTGTTATCCAAGTTTTTTTTTTCTTTGGGTGGACGCTTTTATATGGAAAAAAATTGTTGAGTATAGTAAGAGTAAATGTTTGGTAGAATAAGTCGAATTTACGATTAATATCACTCTCCCCAGTAACACCTTGCCAGTCCAGAGTTGTTAAGTAATCATTTGCTCTTGAAATGTTTTTATTGTTAAATATTCGTTTTTTAATTTTTCCCTGAGTATTATCATTATTTTTGTATTGTGATATAACTGAAATTGCGGCATGATCTGAAAGACCAGTTTCAAAGACTTTAGTGTCAAAAAGAATGTCATAATTCTCAATGTTAGTTAACAGATTGTCAATCGTTGTGCTGGAGAAGGCAGTTGTACGAGTTGGTTGCGTAATTTTTGTTTTTAGATTAAAACTATCTAAGAGGCTCAAAAATTCGTATTCTATATTGTTACCGTAATTATTATTGTTTTTATTATTCGCATTTGCAGAGGCCACATTGGAAAACGTATCTATATTAAAATCGCCCAAAATGACAATGTTAGTTTTTAGGTCATACAAATAATTCAAAAAAATCTCTAATCTATCTAAAAAATATTGTGCTGGCACGCTAGGACTTCTGTATAAACATACTAAAATTGTTTTTCCCACGGAGGGGAAGTCACATTGTATACCACAGACCTCCGGTGCCCTCTCTTCACAGAAGTTACTCAAATCAACAGTTCTAAAAGAAAAACATTCCCTCGCAAAAATCATTACTCCTCCATGCGCACTATCCGTTCTACATAACTTTGATGCTACATTATACCCCTGTAATGCATAAAAATCCTCGCTCTTTAACCATGTTTCTGAGAAGCACAAAACTTTTGGTTTAATCTCATTAATTATAATTTCTAATTCATCTTTTTTATTTCTTATTGATCTAATATTAGTGTAAAATAAAAAGGAATCAGTCTCAGAATATTTTAGATTTTGAATTACTGTACTATCGTTTAATTTCCAGCCAGGCCTAAAAAACATTCCCCCTCCTCAGACTCTGACTCAGAGGCAATGCTAACTACTAAGTTACTATCTGTATCACAATTATTAATATTCTTATCATTCGAATATGCTATTGGAATTGGCCGGCTTTCAGTAGAAGTTAAATCTTTCAAACTTGTCATGCCCACACAGTTTGTACTTCCCATTTCTACATCCAAACTTAAACTATTCTCACTAAGACTTATAGAATTTGTCAACCTAACAAACTTTAAATTCTTACCCTCGTGATCTAGTCTCTTATTCACAATACATTTAATCTCCTCGGTTATACTATTTGTTCTCTTAACTGTGCTAAATTTATTCACATCTATAATATTGACTATACCTTCGCTATAGTGATTCAGGCAAAATACATAATTATTTAGGGCATTATTAAAATTGTAGATTGACATATTTACAGGACTGAAACCCATATAGTACGATGAAGTGAATATTATGTTTGTATGGGTACAGTGTTTTATCCTATTGTGTATACTGCGCAGAGATGGCATTTTTTGGTTTTTAAAATCGTTATGACCTGCCACTATAATAATGTAGTCCTCGAGTGTAAAATTTCCTATTAAGTCTACGATATTTTCTATGACGTCCCGGTAAAATGCATTTGGTTTTATAATAGTTTGAATTGAAAACTCGCACAGGTTACCTTTCAGAGTCCGATTCAGATTATATCCGCTTTGGTCACATACAATCAAAATCCTACCTCGATTTGCACCACTCTCCTTATGATATGCTTGTTTCGTGTCCTCTTCCGTGTGCCAGTTTGGACCAGAGGTCTGAGTTTCAGTCGTACATTTTTTGACATGCAACTAAAGCTGGATTTATAGATTGACGTAACATAAGCATAGCATAGACGTAGCATAGCATAAGCACATTACAAGAAATGGTCGATTTATAAAACGGGCTTGTGCTATGTTGCGCCTGAGCCGTAAATCGAAAATACTAACCTTACAAATTTCATAATTTTGTTTAAAATGTTTTAAAGAAGTATATTATAGAGTCTTATGTATATTAATTTATAAATCTTCACCATTCTCAAAAAGAACAAGCATTTATAAAGCCAAAACGCCAAACTTTATTGAACATCGCATATGTCATTCTCTCAAAAGGTAAATATTATTAAAATTCTGTGATTTCATTGGTCGAACATAAGCACATAGCATTAGAAGTTGAATATTGGTCAACTTCTTATGTCAAGCTTATGTTGTGTTTTATGTTATGTCGATCTATAAATTGCCTAACTTGAATATGAATGTTTAACTTCTTATGCTTATGCTATGCTTATGTTATGTCAATCTATAAATCCAGCTTTAATCTTGTCTGAATTAAAATGATCGCATTCGTTTCTAAGTTTTCTTATCTCTAGAAAATACGCCTCATTATCCTTCTCTAATGTCCGAATAGTGGAAATCATTTGACCATTGATGTCCTTTAAAAAGGTAAGTTCGTCCTGAATTTTCTGTTTAGATGTTGAAATGCTTTCTAAGGAAGTATTTAGGCAGTCCTTCTCATTATTCAGTCTGATCATCTCATTCCTCAGTTTGGCAATGTTCAATTCCTGCTGCTTTAGTTGTTCAAGATGTTTCTCTTCTTGGTTAGTAACTAGATCTTCAAAGTCTTTAGTGCCTCTCTTTAGACGTTTAATGTAGTTATCTTTGTTTTTTATTTTTTCGTTAAGATTTATGATCTCCTCTTTTAGAGTTTGGAGTTCATGTTGGTTTTCCTCATTTTTCTGTTCGCATTCCAGAGAACAGACAATTTTGGCGCCACCAAGCTTCAAGACATTACCTTTTCTCTCTAGACAACTAGGGTGGTAAACATCAAAACAAATCACGCAACAGAAATTAAGGCAGTCCTTCTTTTTACAGCATTTAAATTTAGTTTCCATGCTATAAGTTATGATACACTTTACTTCTATTTTGAGTCCGTTCCTGGTATTTCCCGAAAATAAACACAGTTAAAAATTCAGGGTTCAAAGTACAGAGAAAGGATTCTCTCAGTAAACAGACATACAATGAAATGAAATGAAAAAAAGGCAATATCGAAATTCCACGGAGATAAGCGAAATCCCATTAGCTGATAAATCGTTTGATATGTTTTTACAGTTCGGGTTAGGAGTTTAACCTTAGGATAAAATTTCTCAAAGCGATTTTCTGAAAATCCGCTGCACCATGTGGTTAATTTTCATTGTCACTTAAAACTGCAACACTTTACACATATAACAGTATAAAACACATAAATATGTCCAAACTTAAAACTGGTTTAAACGCCAAAAACTACGGAGCGAATATAAACACGTCGTCTAGATTTAATTCGTTCTGCGATTAATGTATGTAGTTATTCACAAACACAATATTATTATTTAAAAAAGAAACCTTAACATACACACATTCAAGATTTGTTATTTGAGTTGTGATGATAGAAGACACCAATTGTTTTTTAACAGTAATCAGTGCCTCACCCAAACAGGTAGCTGTGCTTGTTTCTTGGCTCCTATCACCTCTATAAACAGAATATTCAGGGATTCTGAGTTCATTATCACAGTGTAAAGAAGTTTCAGTCAACAATAGAACATCACAGTCACTTGCAGTGACTGATAGTGAAAACTCATTTAGTTTGGTGTGAAATGTAACAGCTGATGTGTATTTTTGTGCTGGGGTTTAGTACTGAGGCAGAGACAATGTCTCTGACTGAGGCTTGATTTTTTTGATTAGCCTAATTATTTTGGATGGTGGGCAGCGGCATTGCCGTATCTTTATATTTCGCTAATTTTAATGATATGGACTTGTTAGAATTTTCCAAGTTTTCCATAGATTTCTTTATTGATCCTAAAGATTCAATAAATTTACCGACGTTTGAAGTGTGGTTTCTAGATATGATGTTTATCAAAGTTTCAGCCATTTTTTCATTGTTTGTTGCAATAAATAAATAAATATTGCCTATAATATATACAATGCAAATGAATTTTAGAAACGGAAGCAAACCTCTGAAAAATATCTTACCTTTTAATTTTCCGATTAATTGCAATTCTGCCCAAGAATGCCTTGTCCTTTCGAATCTCTTTAAGAGCTCCTTTTGTTTCTTTCTTGAGTTTATGCAAAAGTTTATCTCTTTCCGCTTTTGCTTTAGACTGCACTTTATGCGGCTTTCTATCATACCTGAAAAATCAATACTACATTAGACAAGAAAACATAGATGAAAATTGGCTCCTTGCTTTAGCTTAATTTTCTCATAAAATTTGAACACCGCCATTAGCAAAGGGCATAAATAGGTAAAAATTTCGAATTTGATCTCCCGAACCCAGGAGAAGCGAGAAGAATATTAAATATTATTATCTACAGACCTGATACACAAAGTTCCAAATGAAACAAAGCTATTCAAACGGAGCTAAAATCCCCAACTTATGTTGCATATTAAAATTTTTTAAAAAGACAATTAAAAGTAATAAATATATTTCATAAATTCATGATACTTACACTTCAACTATTTTAGGCTCATACAGCCTCAAAGCTTTTGGTTTTTTCTCTTCCATTATCAGAAATTGCAACTTCCTCTCAGATTTCAATTTACTCAAGCTATCACAGAATTCCTTGTGTGCCTCTTTGACCGCCTTCGGATAAAAGTCCATTGGAACTTGGTACAGATATTTCTCCACTGACTCGAAAATTTCAACATTGCTTGCCAGGCTATTGAAGTTCTCTTTGAATTCTTTCAAAAGCTGCAATGCCAGAAACAATGTTGAAACTTTAAAATCGTCTGTAAATTCCTGGTCAACCAAGCAAGAAATATCGAGTTTTGAACCGATATTTGCCTTTGAATACTTTTTTGTTAAAACTAAACTACTGGAAAGTGGTTTAAATGGTGGTAAAACTTTTATGACTTTAACACTAGCTTTTGGAATGGCCATGTGTAGAATTCCAGACAGAAAATTAATAGCAGCTGGGAGGTATCTGTTGGAGAGTGATGTATACTGAAAAGTAAAATATCATACTATAACATATTAATTGAATTACTATCAGCAGTATATACCTCTAGCACTAACGTGCAAACAAATAAACCATAGGATATATCTCGAGCTGTCTTAACTCCACCAAATCGTAATATTTGTTCCATAAATACAAAACAAGATGTCACAACTTGATGTCTGAAATCCGATGTTGAAAATAGTAAACTAACTAGCTTGAGGAACACCAATACTTCTAAGCCAGGATGTCTCTTTTTTCTTTTTCTATATTCTTGATGTTTTTCTTTGATCACCTCCACTATTGAATTGTGTACAATTTCCTTATTTAGCTGAGCAAGGTCATATATATGAGGCATGAGAGCTGATAAAACCTGAAAACCATCTTTTAAACTTTTGGAATCTTCTATGTCTGCAAACAAATCATTTACATACTGTAATATGTAGGCAAAAAGTAAACCCAAACCGGCCTTATTATCCTGCGACAGACTGGGGTGATTACATTTGATCATTCTTTCTAAAATTATTTTCTGGTGGGTAATAGAATGGTTTTCAAGGGTTTCCATCAGACCTTCGTAGGATTCTGGTAACTTGAAGGTAAAAGGTAGCTCATTGCCTGCTTTCTCTAATTCTTTTTTTTCGCTTTCAGAGAGCACATTGGAGTCCTCAATTTTACTTGTTGTGCTTCCTGTCTTGGTCTTTTTTATTCCACTCTTATCAGCTGTATCTTCTAATTTGCGTTTTTGTGTTGTTTCTTTTTTCTTTGGTGAATTTTGTAATTGACTGGATTTACTTGGACTATCAAATTCTATTTCACTTTCATCACTACTTTCGTCCCCTTCTTTTAAATCACCAAGAGAATCTTCTGAGTCTGATTCTCCTTCCTCTGAATTTTTCTCATCGTCTTCTTCAGAACCACTCTCCAAGTAATTTCCTTCCTAAAATGAACAACATCATTTTGGCTATGTCTTTATATTTCTGTCTACAAATCAGCCTGATTAATATTTTCAAAGATTACTGAGGCAAGCAATAAAATGAATTAAATATCTTATTTATTTACAAAACAACTAATTACGAGCATTGTTTGAAAAAAAAATGGGTAACAGAATTATTTATTTACATGGTCTTTTTCTTCAATTGAATCTTCAACGTCACCTATAGATTTTCCATCAAGTTCAGCTCTAACATGAACATTTGATTGTCCTTGTTCATCATACGTTAACATATCCACTTCTGTATCAGATTCAAACACAAAATCATCATCAAGATCGTCTGCACTTCTATGGTTTGACTGAAAAAAAAAAAAAAATAACATAAACCTATATAGAATTAAGTCAATTTACAGCCTATAAATAAATAATACTTACTTATTCATGAGCCACTTCCATAATCAGGTCAAATAATTATTTCTACATTATACGATTTATAAAATGTATATTTAGAGGTTTCAAAAGCAGTAAGTTACTATGGATTTATATAACTATCATAATATAGGTAATATTGTAAACTGATGAACTTGAAATTTCAGAAAAATTGTGTGAATATCTGGATCAATATTTTAAATTCTTAAACAACTAGTTACATACATACCTTTTGTGGGTTATTCTCAATAAAACCTTTCATTCTCTCCAGTCTTTCTTGTTCAAGCTTCTCAAGTTTTTCTTTTTCTTCCTTTGCAATTTCATCTTCAGTCTTTAATCTATCTGACACTGTTCCTCTAGCTTCAAATCTTAGCTCTCTCATAACCTTATCATAATCATCTAATTTGGGCTTGTCATCAATTTTCTCCTTTTTATTATTTGTATTCACCAGCTGCACTAAATCTTTCCACTCGCTATCTAATTTTTCAGTTAATTCCATGGTTGCTTCTTTGACTTTTTGCTGTTCAGCTTTTCGCTTTTTAGATTCGTTAATTAATTGATCTATAAGCTCTTTATGTGTTTTAGCACCATCCCGCCCAGTATTACTTAACATTCCCCCACCAAAATGAGCATCCTCTACAAAATTAGAATCTAGTCTGCCACTCTGGTTTTCATCTCCACTCTCCTCATTATCAGAACGGGGATCATCAAATTTTTCTATAGCACTTAAAGTTTGACCCCTGTGGGTTAAAATTTCATCATCTGCTAAGTTGAAGATGTTTTTCTTTTTGTGAGCTTTGCTTCTTATAGCGGCAAATCTAGCCATAATTTTGTCTTCTTGAGGGATATTACCCCTTTCCCCTATTCGCTTATCCATGAATTTATTGGTCTTATGTTGTAGCTTATATTCACTTAGGAGCGTATGTTTTCTCTTTTGAATAGCCTTGGCTCTAGAAACACCTGGTAAACCTTTCTCATTTTTTAATTTCTTGCCCAAAACTCTCATTTTCTCTTTGTTTATATGAACCTCGAACGGATTTAATGTTTTCTTGGCATTCTTATCCTGTCTTCTCTTTTGTATCTGATCAACAGATACACGTTTTCGATTTTTAACTTTAACCATTTTAAAGCTAGTAGGTAACAGAACAAAAACAATAAATAAATAAATAAATATCAGATGTTACACAAATTAGAAGGAACACAGGAAAACACCATGCGAAAGTTTGAGGTTAATGGTTACGGCATCATATTCTTGCTTCTTTTTCAGTTAATGGCAGTAAGCTGCAAACGCAAATATTTACAGTTCTGGCTTTCGCACCAATCTGATGATTTGACCACCGCAGTGGTGTAATCGATTCTTGGGTTCTACTTGGATGATAAGATTTGACGACTCTTCTCGATTGATTCCAGGGGTCTTGTGACATATATAGGTTATCTACGATTTCGCGTTTTTTTTTCACTAGAAAGAGTGTCCTACAAAGTAGTTTAAGCCAAAAAATCGGAGGATCCCCCACATTTGAGCCGAACGAGACCCCCAAAGTACGAGTTTTGATTAATTAACGCAGAACGGACAGCAAGATTTCAGTTCATATTGCACTTGTGAATGAGACGCGCGTGATTGGCTTATCTTTGCGATGCAACCAGTTGTTTGTAAGTCAGCAGATGCTCTAGGGGTCTGCATGGTTGGCCATCACTTCGGCCACCCGGGTTCAAATCCTGTCGGTTTTGGTTTTTTTTTTAAGTAGACATTTTTTTTGTCAATATTTGTGGGTTTTTCTTTGGTTAGCACTTGGTTAGTTTCCTTTTGTTGAACCCCGGAGTGAGCGGAGGGCCATATATATACTTGCCAATTGCAGGTCTTTAAATCGCATGCATTCACAAGTGCACTACGACCTGAAATATCGCGAACGGACAAAGTTCTACTACTTTCCCTGGTGGAACGGGAAAATAATGAAATTGAACGTGAAAATAAGGAAATTTTGGCAACTGGTTGCCATTATATACTTGATTTGTGCATATATTTAGTAATTTTTTTATCATTCTACTCATATTTTACTTCGCGCAGGGCCCTCCGCTCGCTTCGTTCGCTCCGGGGGCACAAGACAAGGAAACTAATCAAGTGCTAACCCAAGGCATACCCAATTTAACCTCAAAACTGGAACTTTCGGGGCATTTTTTAGCTTAAATGTGGCGGATCCTCAGATTTATTTGGCTTAAACTACTCTACAGGACACCCACTTTCGAATGAAAAAAAATTTGCGAAATCGTAGATACCTATATATCACAATACCTGATTCCAGATTTTTATCTTACTAGAATCATGTCAGACTTGTTCTTGTCTCCAAAAACTCAGAGCTAATCAAATACAGGATGGAATTGCAGTGCCCCAGTATATTAGAAATTCCTCAGAATATGTTTTTTTTAAATGTGATTCATTTACTACATATTGGATTTCAATTTCCAAATCAGTTTGGATGGTGATCTGTGAGTAATATGAACCGACCATTTTGATCTTACTCCCGGAGGTAGCGAAACGCACAGCCTTGGTTGATCCCTTCATATCTGTAGGTAGGCACATCTCGTGTGGGTTTTAATTAAGTAGGCATGCGCAGTAACTTGAATACGCATTGAGATTTATGATTTATCATCTCATCTTTAACATAAGTATGAATAACTACGAGTCTCTCGCGACAGCGTTGCCGTTGGCTGTCATCAAGGTCGAATGTTACAAACCTACAAAGAAGGGGGATTCTTTGTGAATTTATTCGCGAAAACACATGCGAGCTGCTGTATATTTTGTAAAAAGTGCATCCAAAGTACGGTCACGTATTACAATAAGTAATATTTCACTTTTCGCATTGCCCTCCGCTCGCTACCGCTCGCTACGGGGGCTCAAGAAACGGAAACTGACCAGGGGCTAACCCAAGACATACCCAAAATCAAGAAAAAACTGTTTAGAAACTTAACCGTAAAAAAATAAAAACAAGCAACGGGGTTTGAACCCGGGCCGCCGGCGATAGTCGCCGAATTGAGACCTAACCATCTGGGTATCACAGTGGCAATAAAAACCTACCCCACGATAGCACTGGAAACGATGATGGACCTTCTTCCCCTACATTTAGGCGTGAGGAGGGAGGCCGTATTAAGCGCGTCCAGAGTAATCCAGACCCAATCAACTAAGTCAGGTGATCTGACTGGTCATCTAAAGATTCTGGACACAATCAGAGTCGAATCGCTGGCCAAACCAACAGACTATATGCTAAAGACAAGGAATTTCCAACGTTCCTTTAAGGTGGTCATAAAAGATCGCCCAAGAATGTGAGCACTACACACTACAGCCCGAGGGACATTGGTCTAGTACACAGATGAATCCATCCATATTCCAAGCAGAGATCCATGCCATTGAACTGTGCGCCTCTGAATGCATCAAAAGAAAACCGAGAGGCGCAACCATAAATATACTATCCGACAGCCAGGCGGCTTTAAAGGCACTAGCCTCATGCGAATTTGACTCAAAGCTTGCCTGGGAATGCCAGACCGCTCTTAAGCAACTGGCTAAACATAACAGAGTCACTCTTGTGGGTGCCAAGGCACGAAGGGGTGGAAGGCAATGAAATTGCCGACCAATTGGCCAGAGAAGGAGCACAGGGTCCATTCTAAGGACCTGAACCATTCTGTGGCAACACCAGAGGACACCTCAGAGAGGACCTTAATAAGTGGGAAAAAAGGCAGGAAGACGCCTACTGGAGAAACACTCCAGGACAACGACAAGCGAAAAGATTCATATCGCACTTGCCTGAATACATCATGGAGCTCTAGTAGCTACTAGAGCTCCATAAAAACGATCTATGACTGGTCACGAGCCTCGCTAACAGGTCATGGACCATGGAGATACCATCTCCACAACATGGAAAAGACTGAGGATCTACCTTGTAGATTTTGCAACTCAGCAAACGAAACTGCGGAACACATTCTTTGCGAATGTAGAGAACTGACCCGAAAGGCTAAAATATCTGAACTTCGCGAAAAGTGCAGGCATTTCTGGGAAAATCCAAAGCAGGGTAGTCACAAAAGACCTTTTAGGTCTAAGTGAAGAAGGGTTGAACAGCCGAGCGACCCCTTTACATACAATACAACACAGCGCACCAGTTCGTCGTACAATTGGAAACACCTAGACCATCGCTTTACAAGAACTCCTTTGTCTGGCGCACTGCATCACTGTGGAACTCACTCCCAGGCCATCTGTTTCCCACTAATTACAACTTACAAATATTCAAGAGCCGTGTCAATCAACATTTTCGCACACACACCGCTCGTCGAGCGCCATAGGTTCTACCTTTAGTGTGTGTGCCACTGCCATGAAAAAAAAATACAAACCTCTAGACCACGACGGGTCTTGCTGCAAATCGATTGCATCGCGAAAACATCAAATGCAATGTATTTTAAGATCCTTTACAGGCGTAGCCGACTATATCAAAATCGGCCTTTCCTATTGGTCGATCCGCATGGCCCTCCGCTCGCTTCGCTCGCTACGGGGGCTCAAGAAAAGGAAACTGACCAAGTGCTAACCCAATCTAACCAAAGACATACCCAAAATCAAGAAAAAAAGCTGTTTAGAAACCATCTTTAAAAAAAAATAAAAAAAAGGAACGGGGTTCGAACCCGTGCTTTCTAGGTCACTGACTGACCCAGCGATCTAAACCTCTATACCACGAGAGCCCTTGCGAGAAATTCATTGCATCACGAAGACATATTGTAATACGAGATGGATCGACCAATAGGAGAGGCCGATTTTGATATAGTCGGCTACGCCTGTAAAGGATCTTTAAAGGCAAATGCAATCGCTCGATTTTTTAGCCGCTTCTGATTGGTGGATTAACGTCACTTTAGTTTATATACGGTCCAGTCAGTTTGTTCCTAGGTCTAGTGGTCACTGGTCAGATTCTGCTTCTGCATTTGGAATAAAGACGTCTCATGTTCAATTCGCGTCGGGGGAGAGACATGTTTTGTTTATTTTTTAAGGTTGTGTTTGTTTCTTTTTGTAAATTTGGGTTAGTTTTGTCTGATTGCGCCCCGGAGCGAGCGGAGGGCCATGCGTGAAGAGTTAACGGTACTCTAAAGTGTCGTTAATCCACCAATCAGAAGCGGCTAATATAGCATAGTGGCGTACAACTGTAAATGGTCTTCGGATCTTTAAGAAGACGTTACCGGTACCGCGTCAGAGGGCTTCAGAGTTGCGCGCGCATTACATTGTTGACAAACATCATATCTTTAGGGTCTAGCGAATTGCTCTCACCTAGTCCGTAGCACAGTGGTTGGATGCTGAGTCTGCAATACGATACGGCGGCCTGGGTTCGATTCTAGTGGCAAGACATGTTTTTTTTTACTCTAAATATTACGTGTCAAAAGTTGTTTTGATTCATTTTGAGCATGCCTTGGGTTAGTTTCTGATGGTTGTATCCCCATAGCGAGCGAAGCCAGCGAAGGGCCATGGGTGAAGTGTAATATTAGACATTTTTGCGCGCTACTCTGAAGCGGACGATGCGGCAGGGGCAACGTCGTGTGGATCTTTAGACACAGCCAACGCTAGTGGGAATTTTTAAATGTTTTTATTTTTTTTTATACGAGATTTGACATTGACAGAAAAAAATAGAGTTGACGTTTCCGGAAAAATAGGAATATTTTGTATGTATAAAAATGACAAAAAATGACAATATCATATAAATTTGCATAAATTTCATATTTAAGCACTCCTAACAATTCATTTAATTCCAAGCTAAATTATTTGTTATGAAATAAAGACCTATCATGAACACGGATGCCAGTCAAAACAGCCAAAACACTTCCCGGGATGAGTCCAAAGGAGCCCCAGTTAATAATAAGGAATCAGGAAGATACTGTTGGGTATGCTTCGCTTCCGAAGAAGAAGATCGGGACGCCGCTTGGGTGCAACCCTGTAATTGTAGAGGAACAACTAAATGGGTAAGAACCTTGAATCATGTTTAAGGAACGTAAAACCCTAAATATAAAAACGATAGATTCATTTATTTATTTCAACCCAAATTATATGCTACTACATTAGCAGTTCTGTGTATATATTACTTTATTTCGCTCATTAAATACAACAACGTCATAACTCAAAAATCTTCATTGTTTAAAAACAGCGATTTAAATGTTCAATTTATTTTTATTAGGAAATCAAATACTTTAAAGTTACTTGAATTGTAAATTTAGTTGAACTGACTATTGTTAGAAGTAACTAAAGTATTTTAAAGAAAGTCGAAAGATGTGAAAAGACGTTATTGCAATAATAAAACATTGGTTCATAGTTGGGACGTTCTTGTCGTATACCTTGATTTTAAAATATGGCATAAGTAAAAATAAGACGTTCTTGATACAAATCAAAATAACATTATGACTTATAATGTTTGGAATTATTACCATGTTAAATAACTTTTGACAAAACTATAATCAACTATGGGTAAACCTAATAAGAAAACATTAAAACAGATATTTCTCAGAAAACATATATGTCTATTTATCTTAAAAAATATAAAAATATATAAGCGTCTTAAATCTAAAACCAAACGATACATTACAAAGCTTTGTAAAAGTTTGTGTAGTATTTTGGGATGTGGTTTTTATTAATCAAATCCATAAGATCACTTTTTTCTTTCTGCTAACCCTGGTTTTATCATAAATGCAGGCTTCAAACGTGTATTTAAATCGTTTCTTGTTTTTTTTTCTATTTATTATTTTAGCTTCCTTAAAGTCAACATCATTGTAAGAATTTTTGTAAAACACAGACGCTGGATATTCTTGCAAAACTTTAATTATTTTTACATTCGTGAGCTTTAAATTTATCATAGTAAGGGGAATCAGACGCAAGTTCTTTCAAATCGTAAAAATCCTCGAAACATAGTTCATTTACAGAAAAAGGTGTTCCTTGCTTTTTTGCGGATCTAATAGCGGCAATAAAGGCGTCAGGTGTGTATATGGGTCCACCTCTTAATTGGCGCTTTACTTGTCTTTCGATGAGCGAATGTGCCGAGTCTCCTTCATTTTGAGTGTGTCCCTTGATCAAGAATTTATGAGTGATTGACTTTATTCCGAGACAGCGTACGGCATATAGGTACAAAGCCAACATGAATTTATTTTTCTGCTGGCCTGCACAGTTATCAGAGTAAAATATAACTTCGCTGTCAGCTGTGTTAGCTTTTTCCTGCAAATATTTTAAAATGCAGGTACCTAACTCGTTCACACCTCGATGGCCGTTGGACTCGTCCCAAACGTAGCATTCTCAGTTATTTGTCTGTAAGTCATAAATAGTAAAATTCAATACATTTAGCTTCGACTTATAAAAGAACACAGACACATCTCCTTTGGGTATCTGCATAACTGCTTGGAGGTCATATACCGCAATAATGCCTTTAAAGTTTTTATTTTCTTTGTCGCGCTTTTTCTCTTCCCTTGACAAAACCTTTTCGGCCAAATGACGATCATATTCCTCTTTTAAATTATCCTTTTCTTCTTTAGCAGCGTTCTCGTAAGCCACACAGGTTGCACACAGATCTTTCTTGGGTACGAAAAATGAAATGTTGAATTCAGACGTAAACACCCGTTGGAATATAGCATAGCTTCCAAATGCCTTACTCTGTTCTTTGCAGTTAGCTACATAATCTCTATGAATATCTGCCAATGAACGACTGCCATCTATAAAAATTCGGGAAGTATTTGCTCGGGTGTAATGGCTTTCTATTTTCGGTATTGAATTGATATGTTGTCGAATTCCTTCGCGTATGGCCGGGTCAAGCGTCTTCTGCTTGCCATGTTTTCCCCGTTGGTCTGGTTCAAGTAACACGCCTGCTACCTTATTCCGTTTTTCTTGTACCGTGCGTATTGTCCGATCATTTACGTCCAAAGTATGTTCAAAAAATACCTTACAAACCAGAATCTTCTGTCCTTGTTTAATAAAATAGTAGGCATTATTATTCTGCCGTTGTTTCCTTGTACCACCAACACGAACGTAGCGATATTGTGGTACTATAGGCGTCATAGAATTATTAATAAAACTCTCTGCTTTTCTATATTACCCAATGACCAGTAGGTAGAGAAAATTTTCTGTCTCTCTTCTTGATCAAATTTAGAAGAACACTTCAATTTGCATTTTTCACCGCATGCAGCTTTAATTTCTCTCTTATTTCTGATCACCTTCTTTCGTGTATGTGTTTCGTACGCCTCTCCGCAATTTCTTAATTTTTTCTGAAGATTTCTTTGCCACGTTCCGGTGTCTCTTTTACGTTTGACACCTTTCTTGGGTGGACTTACTAAAATAGGATTGATTTGAGTGGATGTAGATGGATTAGTAGCGTTAAAATTTAAAGGACTGTTGATCGTGTTTCCATCAATATTATCTGCTTTGCTGTCATCTTCAGACTCGTCATCACTTTTGGGTATATAAGTTTGATCATTTATCAAATCTTCACAGTCTTCAGACGACTCGCTGCTACTGGATGAATTACTTGATGAACAAGAAGAACCACTTGATGAAGAGGAACTGGAATGGTGGGAATTTTCGGTAGCAGCTGATGCACTGCTCGGGACTCCTACAAGTAAAAAAATCTATATAATATTTTGCACCTGATAGATAGAATGTATATATTTCTTTGAAATGGTATTTTAAAGATAATAGTGGTGCCACGGGTGTTGAACACTCATTTTAAATTATTAAGAGCAGCTAGTTCAATTGGTTAATAAGTTTGCCAAGAACAATAGAACTTCAGCAACGCTTTTTGAAATATATATGTTTTATGTTTCTAATAACGTTTAAAACCCGACTGGCCTTATCATTTTTCGTAGTTAACCTTAAATTTAAAGGAATACGTACCAGATTCATTTGAAGGACCTTCCGATGGAGTTGCAGATTTAATGTTTCCCAAGCTCATTTCAAAATGTTCATTTCCACCACCCTGTACACATTCAGTGACAAAAGTATCTTTCTTGTTATTGGATAGTTCCGAAGATAATTTTATATTATCCACATTTAACGTGCTAGTTGACTGGTTTATTTCTATAGCGAGTTCGCAAATTTTTTTTACCTCGAGAACACGACATACTCGATCTGAAATAAGAACTATAGAATTACGCACAGGTTAAAATCAAATAAAATATACCTAACAGTGATTACATAAAATATATAGAAATATATTACTTCGGGAAAGAAGATCGACCACTGGTAGTTAAATGATTCTAGCTTATATACAAAATAAGGTATATACAAAGATATGAAAATAAAATAATATTATTAACGTATTTCCAAATTAAAAGCTTGAATTTGTAGCAAGAATGACCTAAGTTTAAATAATTATTAGTATTTATTAAAATTAGGTACTATATTTAAGATAACAACGGCGTATTGTCATTTAGTTTAAAAGAGCAAATTTAAAATAACACACAATTTCCTTGTTATAACGTCATAAAATAAAATAATACATTAAAACACAAGTTTTATCAATGCAAGAACGACCTATCTCAAAATAATACAGAATTCAGAAGTGTATAATATGTTATCTAAACCGTCATAAGTCTAAATAATACGTTATTTAGGTAATAAGCAGAATAAATTGAAATCTTACCTTCACTGCAATATAGCCTTATCACGAAATATGACTTTCTTGTAGAAACACCGTATATGCTACCTGGACAAGCGTCACCTCACAACTGAGATAATACAGTCTTACTGTAAACTAAACCTTCAAATGGTTATAGGACCGAAGCGAAATAAGTGCCGTCTCTCGGAGAGTTTTCTAGTTAGAGATGTGACGTTCTTACAGTTAAAAGTTGATGTAAAGCGCTTTCCACCTGTTTGAATAACTCAAAATCGTTATTTTTTGAGTTATGACGTTGTTGTATTTAATGAGCGATTTACTTATATCAGCATTTGTTGGCTTTGGCTGAAATTCCTGAACCCATTGCAGTGGGTATCCATAAGCCATTCCATGTTGATTGATGCTGTTTAATGCATTGTAAATGTATAGTAAGTCTATGAGAAAATTATATTATCATTAACATCATCATTCCTAGTTAATATATTTTTCAGTAGGTTGCGAATTGCAAGAAAATAACATAAACTGGAACCCATAAGCTATCTGGACTTATTTTTAAGGTTCACCAAACTTGTCTTCAACGATGGGTGGATGAAAAACAGAAAGGGGGCAACATGAGTAAAGTGTCGTGTCCCCAATGCCAGACTGAATACATCATAGTTTTCCCAAATATGGGCATTCTAGTTCTCATTCTAGACACAGTCGACAGCTTTATATACAAAGGGTGTCCCTTTATGGCTGCCGGTATCGTTATTGGCGCAGTATATTGGTGTGCAGTGACTTATGGTGCCATTACAGTAATGCAGGTATGTGCCCTAGAGTGTACAAGAAACCATAAAGAATAATTTTGTGATTTTGCTTTTATTATTACTTATATTTCAAGTTGAGTTTAGGGCAATATGTCATTCATGAATAATTATTGCTGTTTCAGGTCATAGGACAGAAAGAAGGGTTGGCTATAATGGAACAAGCAGATCCACTGATTTTGCTTATTGGACTTCCGGCCATTCCAGTAGCTTTACTTTTGGGAAAACTGATCCGTTGGGAAGATGCCCTACTCAGTTTTATGAGAAAAAATATCAACAAAATTCCCATTATTAGGAGTATCCCGCCATTTCGGTGAGTTCATTTAAATGGTTAAAATCATCTCATTCTAACTTTACAATCAAGTGGAATTTGCTGATACTAGTTCAGCAAAGTGTGATTTCGGCATATTTTTTTAGAATTGACATAGCGACAAATACTCGCCCAGAGTCCACTACAGAAAACGAACTTCCCCCCCTCAGTAGTCCAGTGTCAGCAACCCGGGTTCTCTGCGGAGCCTTATTAATGCCCACCATATCAACCTTTTTTGGGAAATTCTTTTTTGACTCAGTGAAATCGAATTTTCACAGGACAGTATTAGGAGGACTAGCATTCATAGCGATAAAGGGGTGCTTAAAAATATACCACAAGCAACAGAACTACATAAGACAGTGTCAACGAAAAATATTAGACTACACCGAATCAAATATTTCCACATACGTGAGACATAATCGACGGCAAGATGAATAATTTGATGAATCTTATAACTATATAATGTAGATAGATAGGCGTCCCTTAGAACACACAATAATCGCTGAGCTAAATTTTGTAACTATAATCTTAATCTACACTAACCCCTCTTATAAACAATCAGTTATTAGCTACCAAAAGAAATTAACGTTGTGTTTGCCTAAATAAGTAAGTAATGAAGGTATACATCGAAGAAAATTGGAATAATTATTGCCAGCCGACATAAAGTTAATAATTTAAACATTTTTACACAATAAACCTTCTGCTGCAATCATTAATCATCATATATATATCATTGACTAATACTAAATATCTTTATTTAAAAAATAAATAATTTATTAAGTAGCTGTGTTTTAAGGGACAAAGCACGACGCCGATTTAATATAATTCTATGCATAAATTCTTGAATATATTTGTTACATATTACAGTTTTAAGTGTAGTTTTTTTTTTGTAAATTATATGGAAGGCTGATGGGAGGTGGCATCCTTTTTCCTGTTTAAAATTATTTAATAAAATGAGGTTTATATTTTTTACCAAGCTGTTTTATTTAATTTTATGTAGATATACAGGGCTGTGATGTAGTAGTTTTTAATTTTTCTGTGCCTTCCCTCTGAAAGAGAGCCACGAACCGCCATTGATCGCTATCAATGTTATTAAAAAATAATACTTATAATGAACTTATGTTCATAATATGGCTTGAGGAATCATACCTCCAAATATTAGCACGCTAGTGATGAATCACTTTTTTTTAAAAACATATGAGAGGACATGTCTGCAGGGACATCACTAGTGGTAATATGTGGTTGTTATATCCTGTGAACACAGACCAAAATTGAGAATAATATCTTAAGTATTTCCAAATATATTTAAAAAAATAATAATACACTTTATAGCGAAAAAGTTAAGCCCTTGGGATCCTATATGGTTATATGAACTTTTCTTCATAAAATAACCTGAGGAATCGCACCCTAGTAGTAGTAGTAGTAGTAGTAAGGGTGGGGGGGGCGAAGCCCGGTAAGTAGGCCTATAAGTCCCTTTTCACCATCCGCGATCCGCCCTCCCCTACCTGGCTACTTCCAACACCCGGCCCGCACTGAAACGGCCCGTCACCTTGATAAAGGTGAGGACGTCCTCCCAGTACAGATCCTTTAAATCTTCCCGAGCAAGTGTTGGTGCTCCCAGTATCTTCCTCAGGCGACTCCACCTATCACAAATTCCTATATAGTGGTATGAGGACTCCTCCCCTGTCCCGCAGTTCAGGCAGAGTGGGCTGTCCCTCACGCCGATATGGGGCAGATGTCTGTTTAGGCTTCCATGCCCAGTCAGAATACCTACCAAGTTCCTGATGTCCTCTTGGCTCTTTTTTAGCAGTCGCCTTGCTCTGGATCTCTCAGGACTTAGAATCATTTCCTTGGCTTGTCTGCATCCTTCTTTTCCTCTCCAATTGTGCTTTGTCTTGTTCCAGGCCCAGTTATTTAGTTCCTGAGAGATTTGCCTTTTACTTAAGCCCAGACCAGGTTCTGGACCGACGAGGTGGCTCATTGAGTCTTGTCTTGCCAATTCATCGGCCCGTTCGTTGCCCTGGATGTCACTGTGCCCTGGAACCTATCTGAGTCTTACTTCCTTGCGCACAGCCAATCTGTCTAAGGCGTCTCTACCTTCCTGAACTAGCTTTACAGCTTGCCCTGGGTCTTTGGATCGCCCTGAGAGCGGCTTGACTGTCCGAGTAAATATATATACTCTCTACACCTTCTGTTACTTCCGCCTTGGTTGCTACTTCCAAAATAGCAAACACCTCCGCCTGGAAAACAGTGGCATATCTCCCCAGCGAAGTGCTTTCTCCTGATTTAGTGTTGTCTAGGTATGCACCGGCTCCGGATGACTGTGTATTAGCTATCCAGGAGCCGTCAGTGTACCATGCGTGTACGACGCTCGGCGTACGTACCTGGCCTGACAGCCACTCTTCCCTTAATGGAAATTCCTTCTCAGTCTTCATCTGCCATCTGGAATATTGCCTTTGGTCGCAATGATGGGTAGATCCCTACTCATTTTGGCGGCAATAGTCGTATGGCCTTTCCCTGTGTAGTCCGTTTGCCATAGGCCACTGTCGATCATCTTTTTGTGAGCCGCCATTGCCTCTCTCTCTCAATCCAGATCGGGAGGTCCGGCAGCCTCAGGATGATGTTCAGTGCTGCTCTGGGAGTTGTTCTCAATGCTCCGGTAATACCCAAACAAGCCAGCCTTTGCAGTCTGGCCAGTTTCTGGGCATTAGTGCCTCTGGCCACCAGACCACGGATCCGTAGGAAATCCTCGGTCTTATCACAGCAGTGTACAGCCACTGGAGGATGTAAGGTTTTAAACCCCACTTCCTACCTACCGTTCTCCTTAGTTGCCACATAATCGCGGTTGTCTTATTGACCACCTGTTCAACGTGTGTCTTCCACGTCAATTTACTGTCTAAAATAACTCCCAAATATTTGACTTGTTGGCTTAGGCTCAGTCTTGTCTGGTAGAGTATGGGATGTATAAAACCTGTTGGATTTCGTTTCCTTGTGAAGAGAATGAGTTCGGTCTTCCCTGGGTTTACTGAGAGACCATTCTCCTCACACCAACCTTGAACTATCCGACACGCCACCTGCATACGCTCGCAGACCGTTAGTAGTGTGTTAACGAGAGTGAGTCCTCACGGAGGAGGTAATTACCTTATCCTCCGTGAGGGCTCTCTCTCTTTTGCTTACTGAGGAGTCTTTCTCATCATGTAATTAATACATTTCCCATCCTTATCTACATATATGTTGACCTTGCCCCTGACCCTGACTTTTCCCCTCCCCTCTTAAATAAACATAATAAAACCAGCAGTTCTGTATGTTTCTTCACTTCACAGTTTAGTTTTCAATGGAAGAACTCAAATTAAGAAATCGAGTACTCAAGAGGGTCAATTCAGAAATAGTTAGTTCGGAAACAGTTAGTTCAAAAAAGAAAAAAAGTGAAGTGTATTTGAAAGAGGAATGCCCTATTTGTTTTAGTTTTTTGAAAAAAGAAAACATTTGCACACCAAATTGGTGTGAACACAAATTTTGTTTAGATTGCTTGACAGAATGGTTAAAAACGAAGGATGTTTGTCCATTGTGTAGAAGTCATTGTGATTACATTAATATAAAATATACTAATCAAAAAAGAGCTATTGTGAAAGAAACTAAATCAATTGTAGATATTTTTGAAACTATTCTAGATGGTGATAATAATGAAGAAGATAATGAACTAGTTTATATCATTCCCAGAACATCAATGTGATAATAAAAAGGAATTTTCTGTCTATAAGAAACTTTGATACTTACGATCATTTAGTCGCTGTTAGTTATATACATTAACAGTTATGGATGAGGCTGTGAAAAAGTTACATGAAGAATTTAACCAATTAACTTCAGATAATTATTATAATGCTATGCATAGCAGACCAGAATATGTTGACTTTTATTGTGAGTTTGCGGAACATTATTCGAAAGGTGCGTCCGCTTGTGCTCAATACTTCGAAAATTTCAATGTATTGCAGTTTGTAGTTGAACTGAAACAATTGGGATTTTTTGTTGAAGTGGTTAGTTTGAAGAAATATATAGGAGATCCAACTATATTAGATGTGATAAAATTGGCAGAAGAAGAATTGGGAGAACTTCAATTTGAAGTATTTGTGTAAGATATGGAGAACTTTGTGTTAGAACTTTATGAAAACTTTTTGATGTCGGAAGCCTGTTCGCGGTTTTATGCGCTTGCGGGAAATGATGCTGAAGCTCAAGATATACTGTGGTATGAGAACTATATGCAACATGCTGAGTTTTGTAAAAAAGGTGTACAAGTGTGTAGCGAGTTCTTAAAGAACAAAGACAGAGTAAAGTTTGTATTGGAACTTAATATGTTAAAATTATATTATAAGAATATATGTGTGTATTAGGAAATTTAAATGTGAGAAATGAAATGTATTTAATAAAACAAAGTTAAATAAAATTATTTTTTTTTATTCATTCATAAAAAAATTATTATAAATATAAAACACATTTGAAAGCGCACACATAGATGGTGACTTTGAATGATAAAAACATTTAGGTGTTGAAGCAATTAAAATTGGTTGTTCATCTAATTCAATTATTGGTTTGCTGGAATATTTTCTTAGGTAATCTGCTTTTTCGTTTCCTTTAACGTAAACAAATTGCGCTTGTTCAGTCAATTTTTTTACAATTGTTGAAAAGTGGTGTAGTGGAGTATAACCGATATTCCAATTAATGCAGTGGTGATTTTTCATTAACCATACAGCTTGCTTGTGCGCTTCAGGAGAAAGAGAATTCAAAGAAAATGGTTGCTTGAAAACATAATGACTAATTTTTTCTCCATCATAGGCAGCTAATTCTTTAGGTAGAAATTTATTCTTTTCATCTTTGAACGCTTGAATATCCAAAACTAATCTCATATTTTTAAAGTTGCAAATTTTTTAAACACAAAGTTTTTATTGGAATATGATTCAATACGTTTTTTCAGTTCTTCTAAATTTTTAATGAAAATGTCTAATTTCTTGAACATATTGTAAGATCATTACTTCATGAACTATATTAAGAACCTGCTTGGAGTTGCTCTATCTTTAAATGATCTTATACAACTAAGAAATATTTGTTCAAATGTTAAATAAATGTAGTGCTTCAAGAGGGTGGGGGTGAAATGTAATATTAAAAGCAACTTGAAAATTAAAGTTGTTTAACAAGTTTAGTGAGTGGGTTGTAAGTGAAAACTTTATCATGTAATATTAAACAATACGCTGAAGTATCTTTTTCTAAATCTTTGTTTAGTTCAAATTCTACTCTCATTACTACAGGTCCAGCTTGTAAAGATTCCTTTTGATGTGAGCAATTTATATAAGCAATAGGAGCTTTTGATTTAAAATCGCTTGGGTCAAATAAAGGTTCTTCGGTTTTTGCATAGTAAGAAGATCGAAATTGGGAATACATTTCATATAATATAGCATATTTATTATTACTTATGTCCAGGAGAAGATCATTATAGGGGTATCTTTCAGAATTCAAAAAAACTTTAATATTTCTCAAGTTTATATCATTAAATTCACTCATATTTGATATTTTCGAATCTCTCTTCTCCTGTTGGAACGCAACTATAACATGACGAGGAGTTTCAACTCTAGTAGATGTCTTAACAGGCCAATTGTGTCTGGATGTTTTCAACAGTTCCGGATATTCAACTAATTCCCAACTTCTAAATGCAATAACTAAATCTGTTCCCTTATCAATAATTTTTGTTAATGATAATTCTTGAGGGATTGCTACTGAAATATGTGGTATATTCCAAGTTAGTTTGTGAAGAGTAATTTTTGGTATTTCACTTGGATCGGTAGTTATAATAGCATTATTGTCAGTGTTATCTCGCACAATTATTAGCTCCTGTTTTGCGTTTAATATAACTTTCCTATAGTCTTCAAAGAAACCCATTAACATTTTAAGAGGAATGCAAACATTAAATGAACCAGTTTTTTCATCAACTAATGTATTTGCTATCTTTGGTGACCATCCTGCATTTTTTAATTTGTCAGATTCATTTGTATTATATGAGAGGTAACCTTTTAGAGTGGATGTTAAACCAACATCCCTTATAGAATCTATCGTAACCCCATTCAACTGATATCTCATTTCTCTAAAGAGAAATGCTATCCCATTGTTTACAAGAGATAGTGTTTTAGAAACTGTTCCATCTGCTTTAGATAATTTTCCCTCTATGTAAAGAAAACTTTCGCAGGGAAGAGTATACTTTTCAATTTCATGAACGGGAATTAGTATTTCATCATTGTTGCTTAATTTTGTTGGCAAATATGGCTCATAAGAATGCAACTCTGAGTGAGTAATAGAATTGTCAATATAAAGTTTTTCGCTAACATTAAGTATACTCATTTCAAAAGTTTAAGTCCAAGTGATTTAAGAAATTGTTTGTTTGTACTTGTTAATCTATTAGCGTTGACTCGACTACTAAACTTAACTTTATTATGTTTAGCTTTATATGTTTTTTGAATTTGTTGAATATTGGCTGTTGATTGAATATCGTTTCTATTATAAAAAATAACCATTATAAATTTAGCTTTTTTACATGTAATCTTAGTGAAACAGTTTCTTTTCGAAAATTAACAAAATCGAGATTCTGATCTAATATTTTAACAGTAATTTTGTCTATTGCTTTCACTATTACCGGAAAATAAATAATATTTTGAGGACTTTCAATTATTTTAAATCCTGGAGAAACGTTTGGGAAAAATTGATGTATAATATGGACAGGTCTTCCGTTCAGATAGGAACCTTCAGCAATACTGCAATCTATACATAAGGAATTAACTTTTATAATTTCAGCTGGATTGTCTGATAATTTACTTTTTCCATCACCTTTAATAGTTTGGTTTTTAAATCCTAAAATTTTTCCAATAGTTCCATCTTTAAATGTAATATCAGCCGTAGATTTAATTTCAGATTGTAGAGTGTTATGATTAGCATATAAGTGAAAAGATATTCCTTTTTTATCAAAAATATTTTGTAGAAATTTATTTATATCGCCTATTTCATAACTACCAGCAGGTATTTCAACATAATCGTTTGAATTCCCGTAATACAGTTTGTTATTAGTTTCATCAATGTTGGGAATAGCATTAAAAGTTTCAAAATTTGTTAGTCCTATAACATAATCTGAGTCTTCATCTAAGTAAATTGGTGGATTAAATGATGCAAAAAGTTCACTACTTTGTGCAGAAAGAGCTATTGTAAATGACATGTCAGTTCCCACAACCTCTTTAAAATAAAGAATAGTTCATAATTACATGTTTATATAAAGAAATTGTAGACAAAGTTGCCCACAAATTGATGAATCATATGATTGATAGGAATCATGATTATAAAAGATGTCATTTTTGCTACCATCGCTAAAGAAGTATGATATTATTTCTGCAGGTGGTCTTAAACCTCCAAAACTATCAAAATAAATAATTTGTTTACCGTGCTTTACATAAGCTGTCCAATGAGTTCCTGGACCATATTGATCATCCAAATTAATAATAGCACATTCAACTTTATTTATAACTTTTGGTAGTTTATTACGCATAAATATTCCTCGAAAATTAGGGATTTTCAAAAGCCTCACATATTTTTTTAACTCAAAATTTGAAAGTGGTTTGCGAGGTAGCATATTTAACAGTTTTTTGCATAGGGTTTCAAATATAATCCACAACCTTGCTTATAAGGTCGCAAAAAGAGACCTTTACCAACTGACATTTGCTCTATAGCCTTATTATGTCTTTTTTGTTCTTCAAGTTTATTTTTTGCACTTTTAACCGCATTTATTGATGAAGCAATTCCTGCAGCTCCCCCACTTAGTGCTCCCAATGCAGAGAGTCCTGCAAATATTGGAATTAGCGGTAACAAACCACCGAATTTTGGAATTGGGATAATTCTTTTAGCAGGTTGTTTTACCTTTACGTTTCCTTTACTGATAGATGCTAGAGCATCTTCAGCCGCAATTCGTAAATTTTTGTATTTTCTTCCCAATATCCCCCTTTTCGCCCTTCGTAACGCTGACTGAAATGAGATAGTCCTGGTAGTTCTTTTTCGTTTTTTCAATTTTATTCCTTTGCCTTTTTTTATTCCTTTTCCTCTCTTTTGAATACCCATACCTAACTTAGACTTAGTTTTCATAATACCCGCTATTCCTAGTGCGGCTAATCGTTCGCCTAAAGAAGCGTCACTCGATTTAAATCTTTGAAAAGCTCTTTCCGCTAATAACTGATCTGCCCTGTTGCGATTCTTCAAGTCGGGAAATTTATAATAAGCAATATCGTGTTCTTTGCAAGCTTCGTCTAAAGGATTTTTACTCTTATCTCCTCGCTCAAGACGTTTAACAAGTTTTGTTCCTGGACCACAATATTTGTATGATGGAATGTGTAATTCAAAAGGTAGTTTATTAATAAGACTGTTTAGTGAACCACCTTTCAACACGAGCATTAAGCTTTTAATAGAGCTAGATGTAACATATCCCAATATATATATAATATGAAGTTTACAGTTCCTTTCTTCATTGAAACAGTTAGAGCTTGCTCAACACTGATCTAATGCAGATCGAAAAGCAACAGTTTTCTTTACCGATAAAAAATCATGATCTAGATATAATAAATTTTAGAAAGCATGGTGTCTTGTTTGGAGGTTCATGTAAAAGAGCAATAGTTGTAGGACCCTCTGGATGTGGGAAAACTAATGTAATTATTGCCCTATTAACTTCCGAAAATGGGTTAAGATTTGGAAATGTGTATATTTACTCAAAATCATTATATCAATCAAAATACGAGTTTTTAAGAAATCTATTAAACTCAATTAAAGAAATAGGATATTTTGAATCATCTCGTGAAGAAGATATATTACCACCGAATGAAATTAAACCTAATTCTATAATCATATTTGATGACATTGTTTGTTGTGATCAGAATATTATGAGAGATTACTTCTGTTTCGGTAGACATAAAAATACTGATTGTTTTTATTTAAGCCAAACATATTCAGCTGTTCCTAAACAATTAATTAGAGATAATACCAATTTGTTAATAATATTTAAACAAGATGGTACAAATTTAAAACATATTTATGATGATCATGTAAATACCGATATGTCTTATCAACAATTTAAAGACTTATGTGGTATTTGTTGGCGGTCAGATTATGATTTTGTAGTTATTGATAAGGATTGCAACATGAAATCTGGTCGTTATCGAAAGGGATTTGATAACTTTATTAAATTTTAGAAAATATATATAACCATCATTTTAATTAAGTTAATATTAGTTCATAATCTAAACTATATCGATAAACATGAACGAGAAAATTGCAAAAGAACTAGTGAAAGCTCGTAAAGCCGTAAAGCGAAAATATCAAGCCCTAAAGTCAGATATAGCAGAATCAAAAATTCGCCAAGAAAAAGAGTTAAAGCCCATTACTCAACCTTTGCAGGAATTAATTAAAACTATAAAATCGGAACCATTAATAAAACGGGAAATATCTTCACCTTCGTTCTTTTCAACTCTTCAACATTCTAAATTTTCACCTATCAAACAACAACAACCAACAAGAAGACAGACAAACATATATAAAAAATATCTCCCCACTGAAATACCATCATTTTTGCAAGATGAAGAAATATATGAGAAGAATGATGATAGTGATAATGATGATGTTTTTTTACCCAGCCCTAGTCGCAGATTGAGTTCTACAATGACATCTCAAGCAAGAGGGCGTACTTCTAGTCCAAACGAGTCCACTATAATCGAACCAACTGACGAAGAAGTTAGACAAGACATCCTTGAATTAACTGGAACTCCTGCTTATGAGGAATATCTTGAGGCATTTCATCCGCTCGTAAGAACATTTGTTGATTTGGCAATTAAGGGTAGACGAGATGTGGATAACACTCACGGTCTAACTCATGACCCTGTAGCGGAAAAATGGAAAATTGGAGATAGTTTAATTGATTTTGAAAAAGAAAATTTGAAAGTTAAAAATTTAACCTACAAAGGAACTCCCGGATTGTATGAGCTCATTTTTTTCCAAGATCCAAAGGGTTATACATCAAAAGATCTTGAAAATTATATGGATATTTTAAAAAGAACAAACGCTTATAGAAGAAATTATGATGCTAATGAACAGATACAGGGAACTACCGATCCGAAATATCTAACAATAATTAAACCATATTTAATTGAAAAAAAAATACTGAAACAATCGAGCAAATCGACTACATCCAGCATTTCAAGCGTTTCAAGTCTAAGCAGATTAAGACCACCTCAAACACGTCAGAGAACAACAAAAACAAGATCTACAAAAGGAGGAACGTTGTTAAATTTATCAAATAAAAAAATTGATTATGTCTATTATGATGATGTAAACGAACTAGTGGAAAGATTAAAATTACTAGTTTCTTCGCAAATGGCAGGTCATACGGGCCACCAAAATGAGATTATATCAATATTGGAAGAACTTCGAGAAGCAAAAATAATTGTATAAAAGGTAATTAATTGCAAAGAAACAATTATTATGTTATAGTCCATGAAGGTAAAATGTCGATTGATAAATTCGGATCACACATACTTTTCAAAGATCAAAATAAATTATTAGAATATAGAAATGCTCCTTCTTCTTCTTCTTCTTCATCTTCTGAGATCTTAAATATTGTGGATATTAATAAAGTAAAATTGTATTATAACATTGTTTTACCTTTTATCGGAAAATGGGATTCCATTAATAATCAATATGAATTACTTCAAGATGGAAGAAATACATATGTTTTCCCATTCAAAGAGGGATATATAGAGAAAGTTGAATATCCAAAAGAAGATGTTGCTCTTCATATAAACGGTAAAGCAGTAAAATATGGAACGAAAACCAAAATTATATTAGGTGATATAATCAGTTTCCACAACGCTAAAAAATCGATAACATATTTGCCTTTGTTTTATGGAGAACTTGTAATAAAATGTCCAATTATAATAGAACAATAAACATTCTTAATTTACAACTATGACTGTTAACTTTAAAGAAGAAATTGTTAATGAACTTCATAAGCCAAGCAGAAAATATTACAAACGTCGGAGGGTTATAGTAAAAGGTTTAAATGATTTATGGCAAGCTGATTTAGTCGAAATGATACCTTATTGGAAATTGAATAGAGGATATCGTTACATGTTGGTAGTAATTAATGTATTCTCAAAATATGTTTGGATAGAACCAATTAAATCAAAATCAGGAAAAGAAGTTACTCAAGCTATGAGAAAAATTTTGGAAACTGTTGAAAATGTTCCAAAACACCTTCAAACTGATATGGGAAAAGAATTCTTTAACAAAGATTTTCAAAAGTTAATGACTGATTTTAGCATAAATCATTATAACACTTATTCTAATTTAAAAGCCAGTGTAGTGGAAAGAGTGAACAGAACTATAAAAAATTTAATGTGGAAAAAATTTAGTTTACGTGGAAAGTACAAATGGATTGATATTTTAGATGAAATAGTTCAGAAATATAATAACACAAAACATTCGACAATCAATAAAAAGCCAGTTGAAGTTAACAAAAATAATGAAAAAGACATTTTAAGATCATCTTTTACTCGTGCAAAAACAATCGATCCAAAGTTTCCAAAATTTAGGGTTGGTGATTATGTGCGGATAAGCAAGCAGCGAGAAGCATTTTCCAAGAGTTACACGCCGAATTGGTCAAATGAAATATTTAGCATAAAAAAAGTTAAAGTTACAAATCCTACTACATATTTGCTTCAAGATGAAAAGAACCAAGAAATTGCAGGAGGGTTTTATGGAGAAGAGTTGCAGAATGTTAAACATCCAGATGTCTATTTGGTAGAAAAAGTATTAAGAAAAAAAGGAAATAAAGTATATGTTAAATGGCTTGGATTGGATAAATCACACAATTCATGGATTCTTAAAAGAGATGTATTATAATTTAATGGTTGTACCTTAAACGTATTTTAATTAAAATTTTTATATATTTTTTTTATCAAATAAAACAAATGTTAGTATTGAAATATTTTATTAAAAATCAATTTAAATTTAAACATTAAACCTTTCATTAAAAATCTTGTTCCTATGTTCCTTACTCAGAAATATGTCCAAAACATTTTGACATTGCACAATTCTTCTATCAAATCGAAGTCTGTCTGCATAAAATTTCTGATATTCAGATATTCGCGCTTGCCTGTAAGCAAAGGACCACACAACCATCCAATATAGTTTATTTTTATCTTCACAAATATTGACCGATTTCTTCATAATATTTCTTCGTTGAAAGATTATTTTTTAATTTTTCTTCCAATTGTTCCGGATACAACAAAAGCATTTCCAGCATCACACATACATTTTCACTGTTGACATTCTGATTTGGATTTAGCACTTCATATATGTCGGATAGAATGTTTCTTGATTGTGTGCAAAGGCTAGTTTGAAACAATTTGAAATACTTCTCAAATTCTTGTTTGTTAATTATTTGAATTCTATAATCCACAATCTCAATGAGCGACCATAAGGTGTCAACAGAACTGCATGAAAGATAAACATAATTTCCATGCAATTTTTGAATTTTTAAGATGAGGCAATCATTATATTTATGAAAGCTTAAAGTAATGTTACCACACATCAACGATTGTGTATCTGAATTAGAAGAATAAAAATAATTAGCTATCACTCCCTGGTATTTCAACAGAGCTTTCCATTCATCTTCATTTAGACTCACATAAAATCCGTTTCTGCTTCCAATAAGAATTCTTGGTGAAAAATCACTTAAACTTATTCCAACAGCTATGAACTTGGATGAAGAATTATTTAAATAATACACTTTAGAATTTAGAAGTTTTTCACTAATTTTTATACATGAATCGTCTTTCTTAAACACATTATTAGTATTAGTGCTATACTCATTTACTTTACTGAAATTAGTATACATGTTTATTATTAAGTGTGATCTGGTAAACTGAACTGTTTCGAGATAGTCTTTGATGATATAATATGATCCCCACCAGTTATCATCCCCACTCTTTTATCAGAAATTTTAAGGTTGTTCGTTTTAATTGTATTCTTATTATTCTGTTTTGAATTTATAATACATAAGTCCTAACACTGTTATGAGAGAAAGTAAACCTACTGTTAATACTACATTAATAATATAAGATATATAACACTTGGAATTTTCTTGCTCGTTAAAAAGGGTGTTGTTTAAATATGTAAGATTTGTTGATTTTATAGGGTTTTCTCTATGTATCAATTCGGAACATTCATCATTTTTACGTTTGATGATCCAATTTGTGTCATAAATGGTATTGTTTACATAATAATATAAAATTTTGAAGAAATTGCTATTAATGTTCATCTGCTGCATTTTAAAGGAAAATGCTTGGCTGCTATTATTAATTTTTTCAATTCTCATATGATAACATGATTGCGGTAATTCATAATCCGATGTATTTTTGAAACAAACTAAACTATGTGTCACTTTATATGGAATATGCACATATAAAGTATTTCTTGTAATGTAATATAACAAAATATATGGGGTAAGAGACATGATTAAAACACCTTAAAATTTTAATTCTATATTCTAATAAACAAGAAGAGACAACTCTATTACAGTAT
>JAEQML010055971.1:0-34926 GCA_016904865.1 Pissodes strobi
TTATACCTCTAGAGTTAGTAGTTTCACAGCTATAAACAGTTGAAAATCGGTACTTTGGCTACTTTTCACCTTGGTAGCAAGAAGATCATTAGAGATGGAGTAAAATGAATTTCACATTCCTATCTTAACTTTTCAAGAGCTATCTGACGGCACTAACTGGCAGGCGGTACCATGGGTACCAAATCTGGTACCTCGGTAGGTACCATCAGTTAGCACCATCACATAGCTCTTGGAAAGTTAAGATAGGAATGTGAAATTCATTTTACTCCATTTTTAATGGCATTCTTTCTACCAAGGTGAAAAGTAGCCAAAGTATCAATTTTCAATCGTTTATAGCTGTGAAACTACTAACTCTAGAGGTATAATATCATACATAAAATATGCTTAGAATTTTACGAGGAATGGAAAAATAAATTCATATATAGGGTGATCCAGTGAAAAGAAATTAACTCTTTGTTTTTTCCTGTATACTGATCATTTTTCCAATATTTTTTATACGCAGAAAAAAAAGTATTTTTCAGTACCTACATAACCATACTTTTAATTTTTTTGGGACACTTATAATAAAAAAATTAAAGGGGGGCGACATTATAGGGGATCACCCTGTACGTAGAGGACAGTAATTTTATAATAGCATTTTCAATTTTATTTTCAAGTTATTTTTGTTAAAAGTGACCTCTTTTCGCGTCTTGCAAAATTTAATCCGTTTGCCCTCTTGTAAACCCCATCCGTGGACATACTGTATATAAAAAGTGAAAACGCGTATCAAAAAGTATTTCTACTACCATGTGTAAATTACCTACTTACTTTAGACACTTTTTACATGGTGATACAAAGTCGAGTGCATGCATGGGAAAGTACAGGGTGGCCCGTTTATGAGCGGCCTATACCTTATCTCGGAAAGTATAGTATTTACAAAAAAAAGTTTTGTACAAAAATTATCTGCCTTAAAACGATCTTCAATTTTTTAGCATTTGTTCAGCTCTCAACTGATGGTATACAGGGTGATAGAAAAAAACAACTTTTTTTTTAAATGACACTTACTGTATTTAATTATTTTTTCCGATAACCGTTTCAAAGACAAGGTCAATGATATAAATAAACATGGGTCTGAGAAGCACCCTTTCGGACTTATTAGCGATTATAATCAGAATTAGGGTTATGTTTCAACAGCTATAGCCATGACGCTAATTGAGTTTCTAAACCTTAATAAACGGATTCGTTTAAATAAAATAGTGATTTTCCTCAGCAAATACAAAAATTTCAAATAAGTCAAAACATTGGCCAGTGTTGCCAAGTTTCGTAAACCGTTATTTTTCTATGGTTTTTCAAATGGGACACCCTGTATATTATTATATTGTTAAATGGACATATCAATAGCAATTTTAAAAATATATAATACTATGGGGTTTTGGCTTACCGTTTTGAAGCAAACTGACGATTATCTCCTGTCAGTGGTGAATATTTCCACACTAATGCATCAAAATTGTATTAACGTATACAAACTTACGTAATATATAAGAAATATATATGTAAATAACTAAAAATTAATTAAAAATTTGCATTGTTGCCAAATTTGGATTTTTTTGTTCAAAATGTAGGTATTTAGTTGAAGTAGAAGAAAACCTAACGAACATAACAATAATGATTTAAGCAATTGTAACTTTAATTTCTAAGAAACAGATTAAACTAAATGTTCGACATGTCCACCGTTTTGCATAATAAAATTTATCCTTAAAACTGTGCTCTATTATTATATACTTCAGGTATAAAAACCCTGTATATTCTATTAAAATGCGGAATAGTATATTATTTTATATGGAGGAAAAGTGATACTTTTCATTAGGGGTTCGCGAGACCGAGACCGAGACCGAGACCTGGCAAGTCTCGGTCTTGGTCTCGAAGAAAAAATTTAATCTCGGTCTCGGTCTCGGTCTCGGGTCTCGAAGCTCGAGACCGAGACCGAGACTACCTTGGTCTCGGTCTCGGTCTCGGTCTTGTCTCGGTTTGGTCTCGGTCTCGGTTAGAGCAAATAAAGAGTAATTAAATAATTTACTGTTTTATTTCGTTAATAACACAAACGTTACTTCGGAATGTTAAGTTAAATGAAACATCTAATAAGTGTCTTTTGTGTATCAGTTCTTGGTGTAGATGTGATATTAGGGATAAACTTCTTAAATAATTTTACATTTTTTGTTTGCAACAGTTGTTTGGATAATAATAGTTAACTTAAATAGGTACCTAATAATATTTTAATATATTTCATGTTAGTTTCTTAATTGTTGTTTCGATATAAAAATGCTTACCTCTAATGTAGGTAGGTATACAAGTGATAGGGATTTTTAAGTATGTACACATAAAAACTAGGTACCGATTTATGTCAATTTTATTGTCAAAGTCAACGCTTTTTCTTCTTATTTTTTACATTTATTATCAGTTGTAGCGTAGCCATACAAAGTGATGTCATTTTCAAACATTCTGTATTATATGGAAACATTTATTTTGAAAACTCTTAAAATTTAACGGTATACAGGGTGTCGCGAAATTAGTGGACGAAACATCAACCATGTATTTATCGGTCAAAAATAACTAAAATTTTTCTTATAAATATATATCGGGAAGGGAGCTAGAGCCTCTTAAAAATGGGCCCCTGAATATGGTTTTCTTTAATTATTTCCGAAACGGTGTAAAATAGAGTTTTAAAATTTTGGGATTCCACTAACTTTAATATTCTGAATTTAAAAATGGAATTAAAAATAAAAAATTTTAGTCAGGTGCGAACATTTTAGGGGGTGAATCTAAAAATTAACTTTTTTTGGGCTAACTTTTTATATAGTTTTTCTTAAAATTTTGAAAATTTGAATTTTTTTTTCGCAAAAAAAGTGCCTTTTAGTTTGCTTGCTGAAAAACGAATTTTAAAGTATACTGACTGCCAAAAACGGGTGTAAAATGAAGGTTATAATTTTTGATATTCCCCAAAAATTCCTTTTGACGTTACAAAACTTCATATTATTATAAAATAGTAGAAACACTTGTTCCAGAAAAAAGTTATGACAGATTTTCAAAATTTGATAAACTATAGCATTCAATTTACACCCGTTTTTGGCAGACGGAATACATTTATAATCCGTTTTTCTCAAAACCCTGCGTCCTAATGATACGAAATAAGAGGCACTTTTTTACCCAAAAAAAAAAATAAAATTTTCAAAATTTGTAAAGAAAATAAAAAAGTAGCCCACAAAAAAGTTGACGTTAATTTTTTATATTCACTCCCAAAATGTTAAGCACCTGACCTGACTAAAATTTTCTATTTCTTATTCCATTTCCGAATTCTAAATATTAAACTTAGTGTACTTAGGGGAATTCCAAAATTTTAAAACTCTATTTTACACAATTTTGGAAATAATTAGAAAAAAAAAACATCTTTAGGGGCCCACCTTTAAGAGGCTCTAGCTCCCGATATATGTTTATAGAAAAAGCTTAAGGTATTTTTGACCAATAACTACAGGGCTAATGCTTCGTCCACTAATTTTGTGACACTCTGTATAGGTATACTGTATATACTGTATAAGTGGATATGGTCAAAGGTGGCCATTCATCTTTTAATATACTAATCTGACACGGTTGTACCAGAAGCAGATATCCAGTTGCTTTAATAAATACGCGATGTTTTATTACCTTATAGATATTACGAAAAATGTGAAACTCATAGCTGTTTATTGCTTGGAAATGGCTCAAAATAAGTTATCTGCATAATTACATATTATGTACATAACAGTATAACCTTTATTCTAGAATCTTAAAAAGAAACAGCCCAAATAAACAAGCGTTATACCCGGATTTGCACGATTTTTTTTTTTGGTTGATTTGACCCTGTTGGCATAAATTGCCAATAACATACATAAAAATTTGATTTTTTCAGAAAAATAAGTTTTGAAAATTCAACAAATAAAAATATTTTTCGAGACCGAGACCGAGACCGAGAGTCTCGTTACCTTGGTCTCGGTCTTGGTCTCGGTCTCGATAGGTAAGTCTCGGTCTCGGTCTCGATTCTAATTTCCAGGTCTCGGTCTCGGTCTCGTTTTCGAGACCGAGACAAGACCGAGACCGAGACCATAGTCTCGCGAACCCCTACTTTTCATGGCGCGCTCGTGTTTAACAGCCGAACGGAGTGAGGCTGGTAATAAAGAGCAAGCCATGAAAAGTAACTTTTCCTCCAAATAAAATATGCTGTTTTTTCTTCAAATGTCGACAAATTAATGCAAAAATATCTCTTTTTAATAGTAATAATAATAATTATTATCAAAGATAAGTTGGTTTGCAAGGCGGCTTAGACCGGTGTCGGTGAATAGGCACAGGTCGTTGCTATAGTAATGTAACATAAAGCTGTCAGTGGACACTGTCAACAATAATTATTTTTTTAAAATTGCGTCTCCGATTGCGTTTTAATTCCGTATTGATAAGCAGTTATTGAGTAAGTTCGATTAAATAATAACCAATTTGTTCCTAAATTAGTGATTTTTAGAAATGCAGCGCACAAATTGAGTGATAAATACAAATTTTAGTTTAATAATTCTTGAGTTGTTGACGCTTGCTTTGTTGTTTGTTCGTATCTATGTTGCTATGGTAACACTTTTACCTCCGCCGGCGGAAAAGTGAAAAGTAAAGCTCCGGCGGAGGAAAAGTGAAACTTCACGGCCGCCTACACAGTCGAGTAATGACGGATTTACTGACGTTTGAAGAAAAAATTCGTTTTAATAATATGTATATTTTGGCACACTTAATCGCGGGAGCCTTTGAAAAAAACAATATTTGCTGTTGCCATGGCAATACCTTCATGAAGATTTGATCAAATAGCTATGAGACAATATTTCAGTTGTTTTTTTTCAGTTTCATTTATATATTTTTCTATTATAGTGCAGTTTATTATTTATTTTTATTACTTATTAAAATGTATTCGTTAGAAGAAAAGATCGATATGTTAGAATGTTATATGGCAAATAATAAAAGTCCTGTCCTTGCGTTGATACAGTATAGAGACAAATTTCCTCAGAGGCATTTGTCCGAAAAAAAAATATTTGCGAAGCTGTACCAGCAGTTTAGAAGGAATGGAAATTTAGAACTAAAGAAAAACAGACGTCGAACCGTTTTAAATGAAAATAAGCAACTATACCTCCTTCTGCATTTTGAAGATACTCCAGAAACCTCCACCCGCCTTGCTGCTTCATATACCAACGTGAAACGAACAACTTTACAAACTTGTTTGAAGATTAACAATTATAAGCCGTTTAAATTTCTGCCAGTTCAACAATTAAAACCGTCAGATTTTAACTTAAGACTGGAATTTGCAATATCATGATGGACAGGCATTTTTTAGACAACATTTTTCACATCATTTGGACCGATGAATCTATATTTACAACTGCTGTGGGTATATTTAATAAAAACAATATGCATTATTGCAGTGCTGAAAATAAAAAATCCGTCGTGCAAATTCAGAAGCAGGGAAGAAAATCAGTGAAAGTGTGGTGCCGAATTTGGAGGTCAAGGATTTTGGGACCTATATTTTATGAATATAATCTAACATCACAAAGGTATTTAGATCTCTTAATAAATGAAATCCGACCTCTCATTTCTAACAATATTCCGGAAAGAAATCATCCAAATTTAATCTGGCAACAAGATGGAGCACCTTACCACCGCACCGGAGTGCGGAAATTGCTGGATTCTTAAATCACAACTTTAGGGAATGGATAGGGCAAAATGGTACCATCTTTTGGCCTGCTCGTAGCCCTGACTTGACACCGTTGGACTTCTTTTTGTGGGATACGGTAAAAGACATAGTGTATAAAAATAAACCATCCACTGTTTTAGAACTAAAAAACCGAATTCGCGAGGCAATTAACTATTTAAACGAATCAAATTATGTGCTTAATGCCATAAATCGTATACCAGTTGTTTACACTACATGCATTATGCAAAACGGTGGGCATGTCGAACATTTAGTTTAATCTGTGCCTTAGAAATTAAAGTTACAATTGCTTAAATCATTATTGTTATGTTCGTTAGATTTTCTTCTACTTCAACTAAATACCTACATTTTGAACAAGAAAATCCAAATTTGGCAACAATGTAAATTTTTAATTAATTTTTAGTTATTTACATATACCGTTCTTATATATTACGTAAGTTTGTATACGTTAATACAATTTTGATGCATTAGTGTGGAAATATTCACCACTGACAGGAGATAATCGTCAGTTTGCTTCAAAACGGTAAGCCAGAACCCCATAGTCAGAATCAGAATCAGCTTTATTCAAAATTGACATTCTTATGCTTATAACTAATCTTATTTATATGTGTATAAATGTTCTCGTTTCGCGAGTTTATCTTCGCACTTTTGTTGCGCGAACTCACTCGCGTATTAAACATCTACGGCATTATTGGGCAGATGTAGACCCTTCTAAGATTAGTAGCCAGCGGTCAAGTTATTTTAAAAATTACTTGGGATATTCCCTTCAATTTAGCTGCTTTGTTAGTTTGCCTAGAAGACTGTGGTGATCAGATGAGTTTTATTTAAGTGTTGGGAACGCAGGAAAAAGTTTATGTCTCAAAAAAAAACCTGCTTAAAATTAGATGGACGGCACAACATGTAACATTGATATATACAATATATACAATATACATATATACAAGTATTTGGCATGATTGCCAATTGCAGTATGCACATCATCGTATATATTCATACACGATGTGTACATGTTTGCCCTTAGGGGCTGGTTATAACATATAGTTGTTCGCTCGGAACACGCAGAGCTTGCCTGGGAGGGGATAGCACGCGCGGTTCCGCGTATGTATGTCTGGTGTCTGGTCAGTATAAGCACAGTTTATACCGTCACCGAATCAGTTATACAACTCTGAGCCGGCACCTTTGATGTTAGTGAAGCCAAATTCTATTTTTTCATGGATTCTCATATTTCGAGCATGCGCATTATTAGTTGGAAACGTCAGAATTATACGACCAGCTGGGCCGAGGACAGAGTCGAACTAGGATCTAATCATAGGGCATATAACTAAGTCTATGGATTTAATACACAAAATTCGCGAAAGCAGTCCAGAAAAAGCACTACAAACAAAGCCGACTCTCGAACAAACAAGATGGTTGTTTTCGCTTTTCGGTTCCTTTTCAATCAACATACTTTTCCTGTCGCCGCGCAGAAAATCAATAATCGAGATCTCATCTGAAAACAAGCATAATACAAGCCTGTTGCGTGCCTCGTTTAGTGGTTAATTCTCGCCAACACTATCTCCATCTCTTTCTCCTTACAAGCGGTATCTTATGGAAAAGAGACATACATATATGCCGAACTGATATTTTATTTATAAAGGCAGCGTTCACTCATTGAGCGCAGGCGCAAGATTAGAACTCCCAGCTCTCCTATTGGTTGAAGAGCTTGGCTTCAAAACACGTGGAGAGTTGTTTAACTGATTCGGGTACAGTATAAACTGTGGTATAAGTAGGTGCGAGGAGGCTCCGGCCCAGACCGACTAGGTCGAGTGGCTCCTCCCCACGCCGGTCTGTCTGCTTTGGTTCAGTTTTCCGCAAACTCGATCGGCAGCGATGAATTCGGCTGAATTACGCCGTCTTGGTGATCGAATTTGCTTATTACTGTTGCTGTGTTTGGGTATGTATGCTGATCTTAGTATGTCAGTACTGAGTTTTATGTTTCGTAGTTGTTCATGGTTGTGTATGCAATTAATTCGAGTTTAATGTCTCGAGTGATGCGTTTTATCTGTATGTTAGTCATTTAAGGTGGTCGAAGTTCTTGATAGAACAGGTCCGTGTGTTTGTACAGTGGTCCGTGTTTGAGTCGTCGTAGTGGATTATACCGTATGTTAGCGATACCTGCGGTCAATTCTGACCCCCTGATACCGTAATCATAGAACTTGCAAGCAAGCCTATTAATGTGTTGGTCTATATAATCAATGCTTGCCATATTATGTAACTCCGTGACAGGCACACGGTCCCATAGTGTCAGGGCGAAAGCAGCCAGCAGGTATCTACTCTGTATGGTCTGTATATGTTTCAAGTGTGTCTTCGCTACGGAACACCGGACTCCGTAGAGAAGCGTCGGTCTTATGATTGTTTTGTAGATTGTGAGTTTGTTAGTCGGGCTCATGTAAGATCTGGTTCTGATGAGAGGATTCAGACTTTTTTGCGTCATTATGTTTTTAGCCCTTATTGCCGCGACGTGCTTGGAAAACAGGAGTTTGCGGTCGAAGACTATCCCTAGGTATTTGACTGGGTCTTTCTGCGTAATAGACACATTGCCTATGACTATAGGCGTCAAATCAACGTTGCGCTTGTGTGTCAAGATACCTAGTTCTGTTTTCGCCGCGTTTAGGGTGATTTTCCAGTGCCTATAATAGGGGGCTAGAACGTTGAGATGTTGCATGAGGTTGCTACCTGCACGTCCGATGATTGCGAATAGATCACAGTGTCATCAGCGAACAGGGCAAAGGAAGTTGAGGGGTGTGAGGAAAAGTCAGCTATATAATGACTGAATATTTGCGGCGATAATACTGTTCCTTGGGGCACACCAGACTTGATGCGCCTTGGCCCTTAAGTGCTACTGTGAACACGAACCGAGAAAGAGCGATTCGCAAGGTACGACGCAATGAGGGATGCTAGATGTAGTGGCATGCCATCAATAGCAAAAAGCTTGTATACAAGCCCATTGTGCCATACCTTGTCGAATGCCTTCTCTATGTCGAGCAGTAACAGTGCCGTTGCCTTGCTCTCGTTGAAGCCATTGAGCGTATCTTGCGCGACCTTCGCTGCAAGCATACTGGTGCTATGTCCACAGCGAAAGCCGAACTGCTCATGGGGCAAAATCCTCAGATTTTCAACGACACTGTTAATTCTCGACATTATGAGTTTCTCGGCTACTTTGCCCAACGTGTCTAGTAGTGATATAGGGCGATACGAGGCTGTGAGTCTCGCATCTTTGCCCGGTTTAGGAAACAGTATTATCACCGCTTTCTTCCAGGGAAGCGGAAAGTGTTGAAGGCGTAAAATAACATTTATGATGTGTATTAAGTGGATGACGGCTTTATTCGGCATATTCTTAAGAAGAATATACGGAATGCCGTCAGGACCGGGGGCTTTGTTACCGGGTAGGCGTGCGAGAACCTTCTTGATTTCTAGTGGGGTGACAAGAAGTTTATCTAGTACCTCCGGGGCAATAGGATATTTTGTGGACGTAAAACTGTCCACTGGAGCGTCTACTACGTCGTGAAATGGTGTCGAGTTCGGTGTCTCGCTGAAGACGCCCTCCAGGTAGTTCGCGAAGGCCTCCGCTTTCCCGACGTGATCGGTAATTGTATCTCCTTGATGCAGAATTTCAGGAAATTCAGCGGGGCCTCCTCGAACTCGCCTGGCGAGCTTCCACAGCGAGCCATCGTGGCGGTTGATGGTATTGACATAGTCCATCCATTTATTATTCCTAAACGCTGCAATGCGAGCCTTTATGCTTCCGCAGTGAGTGCGGTAAATCGTACACGGTCTTCGGCCACCTACGCCGGATACGGTTACGGGAAGTGATGAGATTTGTGATGGGATCTGGAAGTGTGTCAGTGAACGATCGTTTACTGACAGTAGGACAAATTGCGTCTCTGACGCGCTGGATGTTTGTGACTAGAGCTTGCACCTCGCTCTCGAGTTCTGGGATAGAGTCTATCTGTCTTGGAACAACTGTTGCTTGGCTAAGCCTCGCTCGGAACTCCCTCCAATCAAGATTTTTGTAAGACAGGAAGGTCTCCTGTGCTACTTCTAGCCTAGAGCGTAGACTAATCTTGATTGGGAGGTGGTCCGAGTTGCGCTCGTCCAGCTCTAAGAGCTCTGAAGCATTAGTTATTCCTCGGGTGATAGCTATATCCAGGAACGATGGATTGAATCGGTTACCAGGATAATGTGTTGGATTTGGAGTTTGATGAGAGACTAAGTAAATATTCTGCTCCACTAACCTGTGTAACAAGCGTCCGCTCCCGTTGGAAAAACCACGCCAATTCGCATGCGTTGCGTTTATGTCACCAATCAGGAGCGTCTTCCTGTCAGCAGGCAGCAGAGAAGAATATCCTCTTCCTGGAGGCGGAGACCCGGGGGAGAGTAAGCGCCGACAATACGCAGGCCATCTTTCAGCTCGAGAGTTACATGCTCAATGATGGTCGTCAGGCCTACGACCTGCTTATAAAGGACTGACCTGTGTATCAGACAGGCCACGCCTCCCCCGCGTCGATCGGGCCTATCAAAACGCAGGACTTGTCTATCGTAGAATTTCAGCCTGAAACCAGCATCGATGATGTTGGTTTCAAGCAGAAATATTATATGGAAATTCGGATTAGCATAAATGAAATTTTTCAGTTCTCAGAGTTTGGAGCGAATGCCATTACAGTTCCATGACAGAACGTTAATAGGCATCGAGTATACTATATATTATAATCATTGAAGTCCTCCGTGAAGAACTTCATAGAGGCCTGTAGAACCTCTATTTTATTTCCTTGACAGGATTCGAGAATATCAGCGTAGTCGGTTAATTCATTGAAGTTTACTAAATTGTTAATGCGATTTACCGCATTTTGCAAGTTGTTTAAGTTATTTACGTTGTTTAAGATGCGATTAGGGTTGTTAGATTGAGCTTTTATTACAGTGTTATTATTGGCATTATTGTTTAAATTAGCTTGACCCTGACTAAGACTAACCTTTTGTTGTTGCGTTTGTCTTCTGTTTCGGATCTCAGGGAATTGTTGCTGGTAGTTGTCTGCGGCTTCTCTGGACGTGCCGTGCCGCCTTTGTTACTTTGCCAGGCGGGGTTGGATGGGGGCGGTGCAGGTTTGAACTCTTGCTTTTTCGTCTGGTTTGTTGATTGAGTTTGTGTTTGCTGTATTTTATACAAATACACAGGACATGTTCCGCTTATTGCTCTGTGGTCTTCAAAGCAATTTGCGCATCTGATTACATTGCTGTTGCACTCTATGATCTGGTGCGGACCTGCACATTTAGAGCAGGCCCAGCTCCTTTGGCAGTAGGTCATGGAGTGCCTGTGCCCCTGGCATCTCTTACACTGCATTACAGTTTTGGTTGCTCTTCGGTTTTCCCAAGAGACCCTAACATGATTTAATAATCTGCAGTCTTGGTTCAGCTTTCGCAGTGTAATTGATGCGTCTAATACTACGAGATGAAGCGGGACTCTTGTCTTCTTCATCTCGTAGGTCGACTTAACTGTAAGTCCATGCTCTTCGGCTAACAAATTTCGGATTTCCTCTGCTTTGAATCCGCCGTCTAAGCCTCTCAATACAAAGGCGTGTGTCTTTTGAGTGGCGTCCGCATAGGAGTGGAATTCGACGCCTTCTCTCTCAAACAGACGCTTAAGATTTGTCCAGTCCTTAGTTTGGTTACAGTATATAATGACAGTTCCTCGTATACTTGAGGTTGAATTCTATAACGTGCATTTCATGTAACGTTTGCCTAATGACTTTGTGGTCTTGGGCTCCTCTTTTTATAACGATGGGTGGCGGTAATGCGGGCTTCTTCTGCTGGGGTGTTTTAGGGGTTGGTTTCGGTGTCTTAGCTGGGGCTGTCTTACTTTTCCTACGCATTTTACGCGCGGTAGAAAGTTGCGAAGAAGCAACGCTGCTTCTATCGTCATTATCATCAATTTCCGAGTCGGTTAAGGCCTCATACCTATTCTTAGTGGGTAGGGGCTCACCCCTTACGTCTAGTTGCACCATACGGATTCCTTTTTTGAAGGGGATCGTTTTGTACGATGTTTTGAAGGGTGTCTTGTCCGTATCTTCGATTTGTAGGTGCGCAGAGTGAAACTGCGCAAGTTCAGTCGTCTCGCTGTTGCCAGACGCTTTTTCATCGGCAATTTTTTGCGCTTCGCTTTTTAGGCCAATTTATTTCGATGGCTCGGTCGTTACTACGGGAACCCCATAGTATTATATATTTTTAAAATTGCTATTGATATGTCCATTTAACAATATAATAATATACAGGGTGTACCATTTAAAAAAACATAGAAAAATAACGGTTTACGAAACTTGGCAACACTGGTCAATTTTTGACATTTGAAATTTTTGTATTTGCTGAGGAAAATCACTATTTTATTTAAACGAATCCGTTTATTAAAGTTTAGAAACTCAATTAGCGTCAGCCATAGCTGTTGAAACATAACCCTAATTCTGATTACAATTGCTAATAAGTCCGAAACGGTGCTTCTCAGAGCCATGTTTATTTATATCATTGAACTTGTCTTTGAAACGGTTATCGGAAAATATAACTATATACAGGGTGTGTCATTTAAAAAAGTTGCTTTTTTCTATTACCCTGTATACCATCAGTTGAGAGCTGAACAAATGCTAAAAAATTGAAGATCGTTTTAAGGCAAATAATTTTTGTATAAAACTTTTTTTTGTAAATTCTATACTTTCCGAGATAAGGTATAGGCCCCTCATAAACGGGCCACCCTGTACCTACTTACTTTAGACTCTTTATACAAAGTGCTACAAATTCGAGTGCATGCATGGGAGTCTGGGAAACCGCAGGAGATACGACGAGGTCGATTAAATTGAGGCAATGTTGCGCATTTTTGTGCGCAACAAAATACAGCTTGAACATTTTAAAAATTCTAAAAAAATTCTAGGGATGATATTAAATTTTGCAAAATCGTTTTTATTTCTTCCTGAACTTATTTGAAAATATATTTCAAAATAAATGACACCACGTGTTGCCATTTTTTCGCATTACGTACAAGATGACATTGGCAAATTTAAAACCCGGCGTTTCGTATTTGTCCGGTCGCCACAAACTTATTTTTTTAATACAGACCTGGATTTTAAAAAACACTTTTTAAAAACTATTGCTGCTCTAAAAATGACGCATATCACTCGTTAAGAAATTGGTTAATACGAGGTTTTTTATAAGAACCAATGCGTTAGAAAGAGATAGAAAATACTTCCGGTAATCCTTGTCTAGCGCATTGGTATTTATGGGAAAATCTTTTACTATTTTTTTTACAAGTGTGGTATATCGTTGTTTTTAGATCATAAATAGCTTTAAAGCTTATCAAGCGTACGAACATATCCAGATCCCTATTTAAAGAATGTAGAACTGTTTTATTCAGTTGAATAATACTCCAGGTAATATTTGAGTTCTGTATTCACATTAATTATTACTTAAGATTCTCGCTACGATTATCATTATATTATGTTGTATAATACTGCTTATACTAATTAATACCGATTGTCCCTCAGTCTTCTAATCTCCTATATATATCGAGTTGATGTAGGTTCAAGACTTGTATATATTATTATAATAACAGTGCAAGGTCGTCAAGGTTAAGTCATCCTTGCTGTCTGCGTTTGATAGCGCGTTCGTTGAATTGAAACAACAATATTACGTGTACCAGGTAATATAAATAACCTTCGCTTAAACCTCGAACCGGACGGATTACCTTCACTGATCTAATTTCTGAAATACGGAGTGTTTTCTTGATACGCTACGTTTCCAACGATATTTGGTTCTTAATTTTTTAAGAAGTTTCTTTTGTCCACAATGTCCTCCCGTAAGTGGATCATCGTGAAATTGTCTAATTAAGTTTGTTTTCTCGTCGCGACTCGAGATAACAATTGGATCCTTATAAGATAATATTTAAATTCTTCAATATTTTATTCCCTATTTCTTTCAATTTATTTATTGTGCACATTTTAAATATTTGGTCATTTGCTTTTAGCTTAACCTTATAAATATCATGATCGCCAGCCATTAATTCGAGCTTAGACAGTATTGTCGCTAGCGACATATTGCCATTAGTGATCATAATTTTATTTTCGTAATTTTCGGCGTTTGGTCGACTTTTTGTCCTCAAGGCTATCCTAAGATAGTTGGACTTAACGTCGAATTTCACCATAGGTAATTTAATTGTACTGACATTATCTAGGGTTTCTAAAATTTTTGGTTCTATTGCCTCCTCTAAATGTGCCACGCCATTTGGTTGGGTAAAATGGCCTTGTATATAGCAGTGAACTTACTGATGTCTCGTCATTTACGTTTAAGAATTTTGATAATGCATCTTGACAGTTGTTGAATGTTCCAGCTTCCATGACCAATTTAGCCTTATCTGAGGTTGAATTTGTTATTAGGGCCTTAACTGTTGCGTTTGTAGCGTAGGTTTCGGCTATTGCTACCGGGACTCCTTCGTGGATGTATGCTCTCTTTAACCTTTTTGCTAGATCTTCCATCTCTGAAGCAAACCTGGATTTGTCTTTATTGCCTTGTTTGAGGCTGAACAGCTTTGCACTGGTTGTTTGCGAGCTTTCTATCCTTATTCCTGCTCTAACTTTGTTTATTATTGAGGTTAAAGTGAAGCTTGCTTCTATCAGGTCTCTGGCCTTTCCAATTAATCTTGTCTTTACGTAGGCTACCGCATTGGCTTCGTGGTTTTCTGAGTTCACCTGTAGAAGTGTAAGAGCGTCAATCACGGTCTGTAGTTTATCGGGTGCGCCATCGAATTCAGTTGGAAAAATTTTGCTTGCTAAATTGAAAAATTCGGCGTTTGTCATAACCATTTTGAAATCTGTTTGCGTATCTTCCTCTGATTCGGTTCCTTCTATGTCTTCTTCCAACACTTCAGGGTCAATATATTCGATATACGAAGTAGGAATCTTATATAGGACTTTCAACACTTGATAAGCTCGTATTATTTTGTCTCTTGTTGAGGTAAAGAGTTTTTTAACGGTAGGTGTTTGTTCATCGCTTAGAGTTTTGTAAACTGACCGAACGACTTTGATAAATTTATTGTATAAGTTTAGTAAATTATCACAAATTTCTTTTTTAACGTTTTCCGCCTTTGGCGTCTGTTTTTTAAAAATTCGCTTTGCTTCGTTATTAATAGTAAATTTTATGTCCTGTAGCCTGGACAAGGTCTTTTCCCACTCGTTCATAAAATAGATTCGCTTTTGCTAGTATTGCGGGGATACGATGACTTATTACATAAAATAGTAAAGTATGCAAGATACTGTGCAAAAAAAAATAGATCGAAAATAAATCATGTAGAACTATTAAAAATAAAATTGATAAAATATATCATATGGATCCCCCAATAAATAGTCGTAGTATGACGGTATGGATCTCATATATGTTAAAATAAAGCGTAATGATAATAAGTATCGGTGAAAAAATAACGGTAATAATACATTGGTACGAGTAATATAGCCTATAGATATAGTACGAATAATCCTAATAGTAGAAAAAAATAATAGTAATAATGATAATATGCTGTAAAATCGTGAAATTTAAAAGTTCGCTTTGTTCATTGGTCACGTAATCACTTAATTTTACAAAAATTGTCTTACTCATCCGCAACTGTGGTCCTATGAGCTGCTAAACATCGGCTGCCTGCTTCTGGTTAACTGCCGTTTCACTCCCTTCCGGTAAGCGGCTCTCAGTTTTAGAAATAGTACGGCTATAGCTGCTGCCACTAAAATGTATATTGCTATTCTCATGTCCGTTGGCATCCTGATTTCCTCTTGCTCCACTATGAAGTTGGAGTTTACCACACCAGAGTCGGTGATCTCCGATTGCTTGGAGTTGGTCGTACCCATATTTTACAGGATCCACTGAGGCACATAACACTCAAAACTCACGGCACACGTTGCGAATGGCAGGGTCGCCATGTAGAACTGTTTTATTCAGTTCAATAATACTCCAGGTAATATTTGAGTTCTGTATTCACATTAATTATTACTTAAGATTCTCGCTATGTTTATCATTATATTATGTTGTATAATACTGCTTATACTAATTAATACCGATTGTCCCTCAGTCTTCAAATCTCCTATATATATCGAGTTGATGTAGGTTCAAGACTTGTATATATTATTATAATAACAGTGCAAGGTCGTCAAGGTTAAGTCATCCTTGCTGTCTGCGTTTGGTAGCGCGTTCGTTGAATTGAAACAATAATATTACATGTACCAGGTAATATAAATAACCTTCGCTTAAACCTCGAACCGGACGGATTACCTTCACTGATCTAATTTCTGAAATACGGAGTGTTTTCTTGATACCCTACAAGAAAATAAGTTGATGTTGGGGCCCTGAACATAAAATGTATGTCGTATGCAAAATCTAAGAACTTGTAGAGGGAAAAAGCGACAATGAAAATGTAAAATTATTTTTGTCTCTTTATAATATACTATGCGTATTTGTTTATATAGTGTGTCTCCGGATGGACAATCACGTAATAGCTATTTATGATATGTGTTAAATTTATTTTGTGAGAAGGAAAGTTTAGGACCCGAGCGAAACTAGTGGTCAATCCTGTCGAACAAAATAAAACTACAATTATTAATACTTTTGAATAAAGTAATAAATGAATAATCAAAAACTAAAATCCTGTAAAAAATATTTTTATAAATTACTTGCGTCGTTCATACATTTTATTGACACTTACTTCTGACTTTCTACTTTTAAACTTCTTAATTGTTTAGTCTTTATACAAGCAGAGGCGATTGCTGTAGTAAAAAATGTTTGAAAGATCATTTAATAAAAAATATCCCATATGGTGTGTAGTTTTTATTAGGAAAATGTTTTCCTAAATTAATAACGGTATCCAAATATAAATTGTGATGCAAATATTTTGATTTTGAATTTTATTATTTTAAGAGATTGCTTTCAGTTGTACCGGAACTTATTCAGTTTAAATGGCACTCAGTATATGTTCTAAATTATTTATATTCCTCTTAACATTCCGAGGTAGCGTTTGTGTTATTAACGAAATAAAATAGTAAATTATTTAATTTCTTTTTATTTGCTCAAACCGAGACCGAGAACAAACTGAGACAAGACCGAGACCAAGATAGTCTCGGTCTCGAGCTTCGAGACCCGAGACCGAGACTAAATTTTCTCTTCGAGACCAAGACCGAGACTTGCCAGGTCTCGATCTCGCGAACATTCTTGGCCAATAATAGTTATCTTGAATTCTAGCCAGAGTTTTAAAGAAACCTAAATGGGCGGCAGTAGGTGGACAATCATGGATAATTTGTTTCTGAAGATATTTTCGGACCAATATTTTCCAATCTCTAGTGTTGGTTTTGACAGAGGCATAAGATATGACCAATTTATATACAAGATCATTATTAACTTTAAAATTTGGATAACTCGGGTGATTCGATAATTTTTTGTTTCAAAGATAAATGCCAGTTATCAATTCTTTCAGGTACCACATCAATAAGAGAAACTTCAGGAAAGACTCATACTTCAGTAATAGGTATTACGATTTATATCGGACAAAATTCTGAAAGTTTTGAAAATTGGTAGAAATGTTAGGGATGACATAAGAAATAAAATCGAAAAGTTTCTACCCCTAAATAGTGTGCTTAATCCCCTAGGATGTCGTTTATACCCCCTTTTTCAAGTTTTCTAGATTATCTCGAGAACGGTGCACTTTTTAATAAAAAAAAACCTATATAAAAAATATTCCTCGTAAAATTTTGTACAACAAATGTTCCTATACATTTTTTCATAAAACTAATAATAATGTGAGAAATAAGGCGTATACATAAGGGTTCCTTCCAGTTACACAGTAAATGCAATCTAATATATAATACAATATAAAGTCCAATGCTGAACGCTAAAAAGTTGATAGTAGGCTACTGGCATCACTTCAAATTAAAATAAATTTATCACTTTTACTCTCAAAATCCTATAAAACCTCTCAATTTTTAAAGAGGAAGTAATATTCTATATGGATCGTACTTGTTTCTACACCACCTCAGAGGTAAAGTAATTGGCGCGTATTTTTACGTGGTGTCCCCAGTAGACCTAATCCACTAATTCTTAGAAGACTATGTTAATCTTCGTCGAGTCGACGTTCATGCATGCTTGTCCATGACAATGGTAACACATTGCAGAGCAATGTAAGCCTGCTCTTCTGCAACTGCACCTGTGTTCGCATCCTATTTTACACCAACACGAAATCAGTGTTAAAACAGATTCGGGAGCTGTTTCTTTTGTTGTTATAATTGGGGTTAATATACCGCCGACTTTTTTCCATCCCCAATCAGTAACTTCAAGCTTAATACTTTTCCATGTTTGAATTTGGAAAAAAACACGATATGAGTGTAGCCGAGCAGTAGCAGTAGTTGTTGGTAGTTTGTTCGGTTTACCAACCAGTTTGTTAAAAGACATTAAACTGAATACATCTTTTTCTGCAGAGGTACAGTCGTACAAAGCAAGAACAAATCGTTTATCCGCATCTGCAATTTCTTCATTAGTAGCTTTTTCATTATTAAAGATTTGCACGATATCTTGTAAGTCATCTCTTTTGTTAAGCACATTAATTGTATTAGCCTTTCCTTTGGAGAAAAACGCAGAAGTTGTGTCGCAACCACTAATGGCGTGTGCGCATAATATTGTTTCTTTACAGTTTTTTAAAAAAGTTGAGGATTGTAAATCTCGGGAACTATAAGTCCTTTTGCTGGTATTACCCTGTTTTTCTTTTAAGAATTTGATGTCAGAGGGAGAAACAGCAATAAGAAGAACTAGCAAGTCAATATCTTGACCTGCAACAACTGCTGTATCACACTTATAACATTTTTCGATAGCAGTTTGTGCTATTAATAAATCGGCGTCATCCGCAGCAACAAACACCTCGATTTCTTCATTGCTAAGATTTTTCACTAGTTCTGTAATCAAACGTTCTTTGTTAAACAAATTACTAAGGGACTTATGCTGAGTTTCAGAAACAACAGTATTTTCATCAAATACAATGTCAGGACAAGTGTTTGCAGTACACGCCTTTGTCGTTCTAGATCGTGCTGTTTGCGTTCTCCAAATAGCCATCGAACACAACATTTACTCTATTACCATAATGCTTTTTAATGTAAGTAACCTAAGCATTGTAAACATTATTAAATGTACCTTTTCTTGGTCATATTACGTCACAGAGGGTGTAGTGGGAGAAAATAAAACTCATTACACTATCGAGTGTGAAATACTGATTATCGATTTATATTTTTACTTTTTTTGGGTAAGACCACTTTGGGCGCCATACATATATTTAACGAATTATATATCTCGCCCTGATTTCGTTTGCGCCTTATTTACCAAACAACGGAACATTTTAGGGAAAATTGTTATAGAACCTTTTTTGTAGAGAATTTTATGAGGAACAACTTTGTATATAAGTACTTTTACCTGCCATTCACTGTTTCGTAGATATTCCGAAAAAAAAATGGGGTGGAAACAATGTTGTAAGGGATGAAGCACACACTTTAGGGGTGGGAACTTTTTAGTTTACTAATATTTATGCTATCCTTAATATTTCTACCAATTTTTAAAACTTTCAGAATTTTGTCCGATATATTGCAATTTTAACTGTAATATTACTGAATTATCAGGTATGCGAGATAAAGCATCAGGAACGATATTATTTTTTCCTTTACTGTGAACTAGATTGAAGGTATGGGTTCTTAATTTCATGGCCCAAGGAGCAAGTTTTCCGGTAGGATTTTAAATATTATTTAACCATAGTAAGGCCTGACAGTCGGTAACAACAGTGAATTCAACACCTTCTATATAGCCTCTAAAGCGTTCGACATTGAATAAAAGAGCTAGACATTCTTTCTGGGTCGCGCTCAGATTCCGTTCTGACCTCGTTAAGGATCGGCTAGCAAAAGCAATGACTTTCTCAACACCGTCAATAGTTTGAGTCAGAACTCCTAAGCTCACGTTACTGGCATCACTCTATAGTGAAAGGCAAAGAAAAATCAGGCTGACTTAGGACAGGGGCGGAAACAAGAGCTTGTTTGATTTTAATAAAGGCAGCCTCGGCTTCCTGAGCACTAATGGATTCAGTTTTCTTTTTTCCTTTTAAAAGATCATGAATAGGAGCCATTATTGAGGAATAATCTTTAAGAAAGCGACGATACCAGTCACATAAACCAGAAAATCTCTTAATTTGAGTTTTATTCACGGGTCTTGGATAATTAATCAGACGAAATCTTTTCAGGGTCTGCTTTCAGACCATCTGATCCAACAATATAATCAAGAAATTTAAGAGATGCTTTGAAAAACTCACTTTTTTCAACATTAATAATAAGCTTAGCATCTTTCAAGATTGCTTGTACTTCCGAAAGTAATTTAACATGCTTGTCAATAGTAGAGAAACTATAACGATATCATCCAAATAACAAAAGATATTAGGCTCATATCGAGGACCAAATAACGTATCAACGAGTCGTTGTTGACCTTGAGCGCTATTGCATGAACCGAAAGGGACAGACGAAAATTGAAATAAATCACGGCCCATTATAGAAAAAGCAGTTTCCTCTCGAGATTATTTATCCAGCGGGATCTGCCAAAAATCTTTTCGAAGATCTACTGAACAAATGAAATTAGCATTACGTAACACACTAAGAATCCTTTCAATATTAGGCAAGGCATAACTGTCATGTTTCGTTTGTTGATTCAAAAATCGTCCGTCAAAACAAAATCTCATCCCTCCATTTGATGGAGAAACTATATGGACTATTAGAGTATTAGAAGGCTCAACCACACCTAATTTAAGGATGTCGTCGGGTTCTTGGTTCAAGATTTTTAACATACAGGGCGACATAGGATATTTTAAAAGGTTTGGCATCGCCAATGTCAATTTGCATTGAGATCTTATAAGTTCTACCCATATGAGTTTCACTAGAAATTTCTTTAAAAGAATCGATAACGGTTTGAGCACGAGCACGTTGATCGTTCTGTAAATCATCTAAAGTAAAAAGTGAGCTAATATTATAATTATAATTTAGAAAATCAGTCAGGATCATTTTGAGACACCCAGGTATTTTTTACTAAAATCTATAATTAACGAAAACTGTCGGGCGAAATCACTACCAAAATAAAACTATATACCAACGATGGCACCACTAAAGCTTTTAGGACTTGGCATGTATCATTTATATAAATAGGCAGATCGATACCTTTGACTCTTTGTTGCGTACCGTCAGCTACAGCAACATTGACCAAAGTAGGGTTGACTGTAATATTGAGATTTTAAAAAAATTTTAATACTTCCGAACCGAGAATAGAAATTGCAGCTCCGCTATCACAAAGTCCAACAACCTTAGAATCAAAAATATTAACCTTTATATAAGGTATGTTGTCGAGAGTTTGAGGAACAGACAGGAGCTAGATTAGGACGTGAACTGTCGGCGCGAGTTTTCAATTTAATTAGAGAGAAGATAATTTTTTAAATCATTAAGGTAACGAGATTGCTCGGTAGTAGGATAACTAAAAGAACCGAGAGAATAGATTTCTAGAGGAGGTGTCACACGACGGCCTGGTCATGCATCACGAGAAATTAATTTCATTGAATTACAGGTACGACAAGTTTTAGCGGTAAAATCCGCTTTACCACATCGGAAACAAAACGTTTTTCTTTTATTACGGCAATCAGAGTAAATATGTCCTGAGCGTTTGCACTTCCAACATTTACGCTCAGAAGTATTGCGATCATTTAAGGTAACATTAGGTAATTTAGAGATACGTGAGGTAGAATAATCAAGTTTATCTAAGGACTTCTTAGACTTTTCTTTTGGAAAATGATTATGAGCGAAAATTTGACCTTTTAGAAAACGTTTATATATTAAGAAATTTGCTTGTTCAAATTTTTTAACCAAAGAAATAAGTTGACTGACGGTAGTTATATCGTGTAATGCCAAGGCAGTATAATATTCCGGAAATAAATTTTGTTTAATATATTTTGCTTTACTAGCCTCATGAGGAGGACGTGCTAATCGAGAAAAAATGCTTAATAAATGTGAGACAAAAATGGCAGCAATTTCACTTTTTTTTTCCTAAATTTAATCTATTCCCAAATTTCATCATCGCAAAATGGAGGAAGAAAATCAGTTTTAATTTTTTGAGAAATTTCATCCCAGTTATTAGGACTACTTTTGATGGTTCTAAACCACACTAAACCGTCTCCGGAAAATAATAAAGTTGCAGACTTAAAAAGTTGTTCGTCCGTAACTTCGTAGGCTGCCGCAACCTCAGAAACTCTTTCAAGAAAATCGTTAACCTTCCTTGGATTCCCGTTAAATTTTAAATTCCACTCTGGAATAAAATTGACTGCCATCAAAATCAATAATTAAAGGAGCAATAGAAGTTAAGGTAGAATCTATTTCCGTGTATTCGGTCGGCAAATCAAACGTAAATGTCTCTTCACCGATATTTTTAGCACCTTGCGCTTCTTTACCCATTAGGCGTTTTAAAACTTTAATTTTATCATTGCGATCGCGGCTAGAAACAACACCTCTCAATTCTAATTCATAATCAGTTTCCGGCGAAAGAAGATGCCTTGGATTAAATTCTTCCCCCATTGTAAATTTTAAAATCGATAAATGTATTATTTAATTAGCTGAAAAAGAAAATATTGGGCAATATTAAATTAAACTTTGTAGCTAATGTAATTGTGGCAAACTTGCATCAAGTTATCTAGTCAGGTAAAATAAATTAATCTAAGAAAATTATTTACAAATATATCTGGACAAAATTTTGTAAGTCCCTCGTAAAATTTAAAATGTATAAAGAGATTATAAAGACAACGATATGTTGAGATATCGAGTAGATAAAATTCAGCAACCTGTTTTTTTATATGTGGCTGTTCTCAAGACCAGTTTTTGTATCCACTGTTTAGAGAATTTACTGATATTTATATGTATATGTTTATCGAATATTGCAAATAACGTGATTTCGAAAATAAGCTTAAAGATAAATTATTAGGCAAATTTTCGTTAGACCTTGGTTTATTAATGTAATTTTGGCGAGTTTGCGTCTAGCAAAATTATTTAATGCTCTTTAATTATGTAACCAGCCTTATTTGCTAATTGCTCATTCAGCCGGTCCATATGACTGACTCGCTCAGCGGTTTATATTTGTTTTATAGAAGGCGTGGGTCGAAGTCCTTGGCAGTTAGAGTAGGGCGCCACTAGATTTTTTGTTGCACGAAATTTATTAATTATTAAAGCTTCCTGAAAATAGAGTAATAAAATTTAGAATAGCGGAAATTTGTTATTTAGACTAGATAATATCTTGACCGCAGTTTTCCAAAATAACCATCCGGATTCCAAATAAGTTGTTTAGTAAAAAATAATAAACTTGCACCACTTGTGTAGGACAATTAATCCTATCTCAAATCAAGTTGAGGTTCTAAACACTTTTGGTTAAATCAATATTACGATTATCTTATTTTATTATATCACACCACTTACTAGAATGATAATTACCTTCTATTACTTGCTATTCTACGTTATAGCTAAAATTCTTATTAATATTTAATATTACCCTATTTTTAGGGTAAATTAGAAAATCTATGTAGGTATAATCAATAAATATTAGCCACACCACTCTTAAACCAATCCCGTGGCAGCTAGAAGAAAGGTAGACCTTTCAAGAAGTCCTCAAAAATACTAAATCAATAAATTAAACTCTGAGGTAAATACAGATATAGCCGCTAAATATCTGGGTAACGCTTGAGCTCAAGTCGGTCCGATATCAAGGCGATGAATTAAATTTGCAAATTTTAATTAGGTGAAAATTGTTTCTGCCATGGACTTTCCAACCAAGTGCAGTAAAATTAATTAAATCAGCTATTCTGGCAAAAGCCAAATGAATTCTCTAGCTAACTAAAGACAAAATTAAGCCTATCACTTACGGTAAGCTCGACAAACAAGATAGCTAGGTCAGTAAAGGATTTAATTGTAAATTCATTAATCAAAATACCAGGTAGCAAGAACGGTATACGATAATTTAGGTAACTGCCTTGCAGTGGTAATTATGACTTCCTTAATGGAAACGATAGATAGAAAGAATTTATAGCTTCATTAATTGAAACGATAATTAGATCAAAATAACTGACTTACAGTCTTAATTATAGCTTCATTAATTTAAACGATAGATAGAGAGAATGATATACGATAATTTAAACAACTGACTTACAGTTATAATTATTATAGTTTCATTAATTAAAACGATAGAGAGAATGATATACGATAATCTAAACAACAGACTTACAGTCATAATTATAGTTTCATTAATTAAAATCGATACCTTACGGAAAATAAGATACGCAATGTATGTACATAAATAAAAAATAGGTTTTACGTTACTCTGGTCGAGTCGAAGTGTTGTGGACACGACTTCCTGGAGGTATGCACGTAGGTCACACGTGATTGCGTCACCCCAACAAAAAAGGCCTTGGTACGGCTACGGTGTAATTCTGTCTCACATAATGAATTCTGTCCCTCAGAAAGATATTGACCCTCGGAAAGAAATCGGTTCTTCGGAAAGACCCTTTTTTTTAAAAAAAAAGTCACCACACTGCTTCTTCATACGACGTTTTGTACCGAAATCAACTGTGTAGTGGACTGAAGCACTGATTAACTTAAAAAATTTACGTTTTGTTTCGCTAACTTACAAAGTAATGAAACCATCTCTGTCACTTCTGTCAGTTATATCAGGTGGGTTTGCTTGTGAGCGCTCTTCAAATTTTGGAGGGTCCCAGGAATACGGAACATGCCCCCGGCCTTGAAAGGGTTTAACTTTCAACAGGTAAAGGACGGAGACGAACAACTGCTCTGGGGATTGTTCCATCCATAGTTTTGACGGAGGCCACTCTACTAACGCCGTCTTTACCTTGGATGAGATACAGCACTCTTCCTAAACGCCATTTCATGGCAGGGACGATATTGTCCTTGACTAAAACAAGCTGTCCAACCTTGAGGCTGCCACTGGTTTGTTTCCATTTTTGTCGTTGTTGCAGCTCACTTATATTCTCGTGGTGCGAACGGTTCCAGAATTGTTCATGAACTTTTTGGATAAGTTTAAACTATGAAAGATCGTTCCAAGATGGTGGTTGGTGTTCTTCTAATGAGAAAATGTGCAGAAATAACTATCTCTAAATGCATGGCTCGGGTGCTAAAACAGATGAACAGCCACCCAACATTTGATCTTTCACAGCGAAGGGACCGGCGCCGGCGTAATCTACATCAACTTTGGTAAAAGGCAACGCTGATTGAACCCGTGCCGCAGGTAAGTCGTCCATTATAGGCTAAACCTTGCATGAATCGTACCTGGAACATCGTACGCAATCTCGCACTATTTTCCGGGCTAAGGTACGGCCAGAAATGGGCCAAAAAGTATCGCGAACGTGTGATAACAGCAGCTGAGGACCCACGTGTAGGAGATCCTAATGCTCGTGTTGTAAAATTAATTTCGTGAGATGATGATGAGGCGATAATAGAATAGGATATTTCTTGGAATACGCGTAATCAGAATTGGACAATCGATAGCCAACGCGTAACAAACCCTTTTTATCCACATAGGGGTTTAGATTCAAAATTCTACTATTAGATGGTAAATCACGCTTCATGGATAATACCGCGATTTCTTCTGGAAGAGATTGAACTTGAGCCATTTTCTATATTTTATGAAAACTTTCATTTAGTTCTAACGCTGTTAAGAAACTAAAATTGCGTAATCCCTTAACCGTTTTAGCATTGTTATGAAATCTGAGAATGTAAGCCACAGTTCGCTTTAAGTGAACAACGTTGGTGAATCTCTCAAAGGGAAAATCAATTATCGGATTGGAACCCACCAATGGCAGCTCCTCAACACAAATGGGGTTTACTGACCAGTCATTCTTGTCACGGATCAACCGTACCACCAAAATTCGGATTTTAATATGTTGTTTGGTCTTGCGCCACCATGTAGCGTGTAGTGGATTGAAGCACTGATTAACTTAAAAAATTAACGTTTCATTTCGCTAAATTACAAAGTAATGAAAGCATCTCTGTCATTTCTGTCAGTTATGTCAGGTGGGTTTGCTTGTGACCGTTCTTTGTTTGGAGGGTCCCAGGAACACGGAATAGTAAGGTAATGCCCAGTGGCGGCCCGTGGGAAAATATTATAGGTGTTCCGGCTAAGAAACCAAGGGTTCGGCCTATCCGGAAAAATTTCGGGGTGCCACGCTCAATTCTCGTCCAAAAGTCGTTAAAATTGTTAAAAAAAACGCAATATTATCATGACGTCGCGTCGCGGCCGCGCACTCCACTTGCTAAATTTCTGCGATAAATTTACCAAAATAAATAGTGTGTATTTCATTTTTATTATGAGATTAGGATATGAATGAAAATTATTATGGGAGCCTTACCTTATTTGCTAAAGATCAGGTCGATCCTACGATTCTTCCTTAAAGCAAATTTATCAATAACTTGTTCATTAAAGTCCGTAATTTTTTGCGTTTTCTTCTGCGCTCGTCATTGTCACTGGCAATATTTGAGGCTTCATTGACAATCTCATCAATTTTATTTCTAATGCTGTTAATGTTTTTTTTTTCAAAATTATCAATAGCAGCTTATTTCACCTCTGTAGGATCAGTTTTTCTTTTTTGTAATTGGTTAAACAAAATATCAACGTGAGGCATAACATGATAAAAATAGGTCAACCAAAACAGAAAAATAGGATCTTCTAACATACGAGGGATACTGGAAGCTGCACTGCAAACGGTGGTATTTGTAAAAGTTTCTTAAATTTCTTTCATGCACTGAAGCAGTCTCTTTTTTTTTCATATACAACATTTACAATTCGTATGTTGAAATTCCAACGAGTTGAAGCTCCTTGGGGAATTTTTCTGCCAACTACTTTGTTTAGCACTTCGACACGTTGCGGAGAATTATTAAAAAAGGCGGGAATTTATTTTAGATTTCCAAAAAATACGCGCACTTGACTGTTAGCGGAAGCGGCTTTTGACATTACGAGGTTCAGCTGGTGTGCATAGCAATGCACAAAATAGGCAAACTGGTATTTTTCATTTATTTTCGCTTGAACTCCGGCGTGTTGCACTCATGACCTCCGCTCCATCGTAGCTCTGTGCGATTAACTTAGAAGGTGTGTTGTCAATTAAAGGATCTAAAACACTTAATATACTTAGATTAATGAACTCTGCATCATATTTGGTAAGAGGTAAATATCTTCAAAATCGTTCTATGGGTTCTCCATTCCTAGTATACCTGAAGACAATAACAAGTTGCGATCTTGCAGATACATCTGTCGTTTCATCGGCCATAACTGCCAGATAGGATGCATCATTGATTTCCCGAACTATATTTTCATGAGCAACTTCAAGCATGAAGTCTAATAGTTCATTTTGTATTTCTTTTGAACATCCTTTAAACACTGAGGCTTTTCCTAAATGTTCGCTTAATGTTGCATCTAGTTCAGCAGTAAAATGTATCAATCCCCGAAATATTGCAGGATTTGTAGAAGGCTCAGTTTCGTCATGCCCTCTAAGCGCTAATTCGAAAGCGCCGCAAAATTTAATGCAATTTATAATTTTGGATAGTACATATCTATTTTTTTTACATTATCATTGTGTACTTGAATATTTCTCCAATATGCAGTATGCAACTGAGCTCTAATGTTAACTGTACCTAATAAAGCGTATTCCATAGCATTTTGAATATGATTCTTCGAATTTTCATGTTTCTTTATTTTTTCCGTTAAATGTACCAAGTCTCTTACACCTGTCTCCGACTATGTTTTATCACCTCCGAAAACTACACATGGAAAGCAAAAAAGGGCATTTTTTTATTGCATCCACAAATCCAGTCATTTCGAAATTAAATCTCTTTAAGGTTTTCCTTTGCTAACACCGCCTATCTCAAGAGTAATATCTGGTAATGGCCTACCTCTATTTTTCAATTCAAGTTTTTCCTCGTAAGTGTATTTAAAAAATCTTTTTTGTACTCATATGCTTTTTTTCGTTGTTTCACGCCTACTAAGCAAAATCCGAAACATCAACTTCCCGCATCCCCCTAAAAGCGGTGCGGGAAATTTCTATAAAACACCGCCTATTTCTACATCATTTACTGAAAAACTGTATTTATAATATGAAAGTTTTACCTTTCTAATATACCTTTGCATAATAATAATATAAGAAAGTCTCGTAATTTTATGAAAATTTAATTTTGAAAGTATAAATTTAGTGCAATTGATATGTACAGTTGGCATCTCCGAACAGCTGCTGCTACGCTTTCTCACATGACATCCAGAATGTCCTGTCAGCCAGCTGTCTTTTCTATATAATATGAATGCATTTACCAAATGAAAAATTATTATTGTAATGGTTTGAAATTGAAGAGGGATTCATAAACTTGGCGGTGAGTATTCGGTTTGCCGACGGGATTGACGTTTACCGACTGCCGGTCGTAGCCACAAAAATGTACCTTTCATAAACTTGCCGTTGCTGTGCGTCGTCTGTCAAAAACGTAAACAAATCTTAACCTATAAATTTTGCGTAATAATTGTTATTGTTAATGGTACTCAAATTGTATTTAGAATGGACAACTATGATGGCCAGAAGTATTTATTAGGTGCATTAGGACTTATTTTCTGTTCTTATGAAGCCCTTAGAATGCGTCAAAACACGGCCACGCGAAGATTCAAAGTGAGACTTATCAACAGAACTAGAAAATTATATGGAAGCTACCAATATTAGAAAAAAATTAAAACATGGGATTCTGAACAGTATTTTAAATATACAAGAATGATAGTCCCCATTTTTCAGAAGTTATTATCAAAAATACAAGGAAGAATACGTAAGCAGTACAGATCCGGTGGTATCTCATCTGAAGAACGGCTGGTTTTAACTCTACAGTTAACTACTTATTTAATGAAAATAGGTGAAAGCCTTCAAATAAAATTTTGTTTCAGATATTTGTCGCAAGGGTCTAGTATGCAAGCTCTAGAATGGACCTTCCATATAGGACTTTCAGCGGTTCATTCAATAATTCATGAAACATGTGCAGTTCTATGGAACATTCTGAATATCTTAAAACTCCCGAGTCTGCAGAAGAGTGGTTAAGTATTTCTCAAGGATTTCAGAACAGATGGAATTTCCCTCATTGCTTTTCAACAGCTTCGTTAGCAACTTGGCGTACTTCCGGAGGAGTACAACTTAAATCAATATCGCTGATTTTTGTAATAATGAATTTATTATTAAAAAAATACAAAAATGTACAACAAAACGTCAAATCTTTGTCTAAAAATAGCTGCCATTATTTTACTTGTTTATTTCCAAGAATGACTATTCAAAATGATAATAATATAATTTTTCTATTAACTTATACATAATAATATGATGATTGATGAAAATGATTAAAACGTAGATAAATGGAACATCTTTATTTTTTAATAGGTCATTTCAGTAGCAAAATTTGCAATTTGAGTTTATATTTTGATATTCGTTAAAAATAAATTCTATTTACCGAGAATAATAATTTTTTGTAATAATGTTAATCCAAAAGTTCCATTGTACTATTTTGCAATAGAGCACCTCAAGTAAAATTTTGTTAATGGAGTGGATTTTGAATTTTTGTTCCTATTTGAAAGAAAATAATGAAACAAAATACCTTATCATTAATTAGATTCTATTTGTCGAATGTAAGGAACAATACAATGGTAAATTTATAGTTTTTCCAGGACAAGTATTTGATAGTGGACAATGAATATTCCAACAGCAAAAATATATAATAATATTAACATACATTATATCGAAAAAGGTCTTGTGAAAGCAGAAGCACCTAATCCTGTCGATCGATCATCAACTCTTCCGAGACAATAACGTGGAAATGCAAGTTCTGTAAAGAAAAATCACAAAAAATTACCTAGGCAATACTTAGTTTAGTATGTACATTTAGTAACATCTAACACAATCAGCACCAAAAAAACTACAGCCAATATAATGAATATTTTAGCAACTTCCTATTGTAAATTTTATCAATAAATTAACCACTACTTTAATAAAATTTGAAATATTTGGAAGTATTTTATGTTATATGATTATAAATGAGATGCATATATATCTATTTTCACAATGCATGAATGATTTTTATAACTTACATGCCTCTAAAATAATCCTACCTATATCTTGATTGGTGACGAACGGGACAACTTTGAATGTAACGAGACAATGAAATAGAGGCCTGCAACATGAAAAATGAGGCCCATAACATAAAACAATATAAGTAATTGGCTTTTTGTACCAACAAACAAATACAAAATCGGCCTTCGTACACATAAATAAACAGAAAATGTGCACAATCCACTCAGAAATTATCTTCTGTAGCTCCCGGAAACTTGAAGAATTCAATCGTAATTTAGAAATATCCAAAAGTTATTGGTTTTTTGAAAAAATATGCCAATATAGACGGAACACCAAGCCCCCAAAAAATCATTATCTAAAATTAGAAAAATAAAAAATAGAAATATCGTGTCTGTATAAGTTAAAGTTAGGTTATAATAAATGTTAGTTTCATGGTTTGAAACTGCTGAGAGAAAGGAAAAATTAATATCCCTAGATAGCTGTCGGTATACTCCTAGCGTATTACTATAGAACAAAAGCAATAAAATAGTATATTATGATATAAGTGTATAAGAGGGCCTTTGAAGCACGCGCGACATATTTCCAAACACGACGCGCAGCGGAGTGTTTTGTAAGTCGCAAGAGCTTTAAAGGCCTCTTATACACGTATATCATACGTTATTTTTTATTACGAATGCATCACAATCTCAAAAATGTTTTAAATATTAAACTTAAGGGATATATTGACGAATATATTAATCTGTCACATTTGACATGATCAAATATTTCTATAGCAACCTTTAAAAAAGTAGGCGCATTATAAACATCATTTTAAGCACGCTGCAGCGTGCGATAATCGATGATTATGATACATGCGTAATAAAAAACTATTTATATACCCATATTATTGTAAACAATATCATTTTATTTTATATTTATTTAATTCGTACAAAAAATAACCGGGAACATTGTGTTTCCGCACTTGATGTGTAAATAACTATTAACGTTCACTAAATTATGCACTGCATCCATTTTTATGAAAGTCTACAGTCTATACAACACAGCAACCTACTAACAATAACAAGAAACAAAAACGATACAACTACAACAAACTAGACACATCACATCAATTAATTAATAATTGTCTTTTCAAATTAGCTACCTATATAAAACGCGCGCGAGCTTATATTTGTAAAAACCGGCAAGTACTGTCAACTGTCACGAATGCAGCTAAGTAACTGCGGAATTTTCCCTATTAAAATTAAATAGCTCATTTCTGCGAATTGACAACTGTATCATTCTTTAGGTTGAGAAGAACAGCTGTGCACGAATAATAGCAGTCCAGATAAGGACATTCACATATTATCGTCGCGAGGAAATTATATTAAATTTACTGGTGAACTGTAGTCCGTCTAGAGCATACGGCGGCCGGCGTCGGCGGCGTGTTTGCAGTGTGTGTGAGCGGAGATGGCATATATAATAGCATTTCCGGCCGAAAATTGGGTGCTTTAATTTTACATTATTATTTTGAGGAATCGTTAATTATTTAGTGTAAGGATAAGAAATTATTCAAGTAGCTTCTTGAAAATTTTGGTGGTTCTGCAGCTCTGCAGTTCTTATGTACCATCCGTCCCTGGTAATGGCAATACCTTTACCACAAACTAACCAGTAAGCAGAGAAATTCGCAATATTGTATTCCGTAGCATTTACAACGTTACAGTATGTATCCCCTTATATGATTAAAATTACACGGCCTACATGGAAGATGTCACACGACAAGCACTAAGGCCTTGTTATCGAGTGGGGTCTTGATTATACACTATTGCGGGCCCTGGTGTATAAAGTGTGGTTTATTGACTTAAAGTTGCTAATTATTTGAAATATAGCAATAAAACTTTTAAGGGCTTTTTTGGACGCCTGTTTTATTACCCCTCCCGCAAACCCATTTTCAAGTTTCGGCGTCTATGTATCATAACCCCAATTTAAACAATATTAGCGTCTGCTTTTTTCAGTCACTTGTTTGAAATTTTTGTTTGTGTTTTTAGAAAAATAAAGTGCTTAAATTAGATCATACCAGTGACAGCTGGTGGAAAATACATGGACCTGGATGTAAGGTTGTTAATGTTGAGAAATCAAAATATGAGGGATGTTTGTTTGATTATATGCATGTGGAAGTATTTCACTCCAGTTTACAAGTTATTTTAGCAGTAAGTATTAAATATTTTATTTTGTAAATATTGATATATTTTTTTATGGCAGTGGCACACACACTAAACGGAGATTCTATGGGAGATGTTTATTGACACGGTTCTTGAATAGTTGTTGTCCTGCGCTATATAACTCTCAATATATCCGCAGAAAAACGAATTTTTGCCAAATGAATTTTTTGATACTCTGGCTTTATTTCAAGAGATAAATTAAAATAAGTATCACATTCTCATTGCCACTTTTTCTCTACAAGATGGCATCCATAGATTTCAAATCCGACGTTTCGTTTTTTCGGACCTATCTGCAATTCTAGTTTTTTAAATACGGACCTGGATTTTTCTTTGCATTTTTGGCTATCTATTGACCTCCCAAAACTAACGATGTGACGCACTTACCTTTTAACTTGACCCTAGAGGTAGTTGCCATAAGAAACCCATGTGTGAGAGACAGAATATTTGCAATGTGCATAACATTAATAAATAGCGAAAAATATCTTTTACAAATCAAAAATGTTAAAAGAAGGAAAAATGAAAGGGCAGTATTTCTTATAAGGCAAAAAACTAAAGATTGTATTAGAGCAAATGGAAATGTTTTTGAATACCTACGTAGAAATTAGCTAGTACTAAGTTAAAGTAGTATATTAGGTACTTAGTTAAAATTAAATTTGTGTAATTTTTCGAATTTTTCTGTTTTAAATGTTATAAAATAAACCAGTTTTTATTTTCCGTGAAATAGTTTGTTTATTCACAAAAATGTCCAGGTTTTTTGAAATACTAATCTTTTAGAAAGAACGCAGTTTATTTTAAGATTATTGCTACATTAAAACCACCACTTGAAGGAATGTATTTCTTGTGGTGTAAAGTATTTACACCTAATCACAGACTACTGTCACACATCGTTGGTTTTGCTGAGAAAATAGTTCATTGATTTGCCGAAAGAAGGAAAAATTTTTATCTATTAACATTTTTGATTTATAAACCATATTTTTAGCTATTTATGTCTCTCTCACACACATAGATTTCTTATGGCAACTACCTCTAATGTCAAGTTGCCATGTAAGTGCGTCACGTCGTTAGTTTTGGGAGGTCAATAGCTATCGAAAAATGCAATGAAAAGTCCAGGTCCGTATTTAAAAAACTAAAGTTGATGATCGGCCCGAAAAATCAAAATGTCGGATCTGAAATCTAAGGATGCCACCTGTAGAAGAGAAAAAGTGGCAATGAGAATTTGACATTTATTTTGATTTATTTCTTAAAATAAAGCCAGGGTATCATAAAAACCATTTGGCAAAAATTCGTTGTTCTGCGGATATATCCGGAAATATTCGGAATTTTCCAGATTTCAGAGCGGCATGTGTTCAGAATTATATAGCGCAACTTTGCCCCAATCTAACCATATCTCTATCTATTACGGTTTTCGAGATCCCCATGCATACGCTCGAATTTGTAGCACCCTGTATAGCCACGCCAATCTAGCCCTTTCGATTCTGGTGTACAAATTTGCGTACAGCATTTTACTCTAAAAAACTCAGTAAACTATTTAGATAATTTCTTCTGTTAATTATCATGATATTTCGGTTACCTGAGAGTCCGTGCACTTTAGTGCACACCAGGACTTAGCGGAGTAAGTCCACTTTATTCCTATATTTTTCTCCTATGAAAACTATGTTGTCTTAGTTCTTTTGCATAAAATATGAGAACAAAAGAATTACAAATTAAGCATTTATTATTTTACTTGGAAAATGATGATTCTAACAGGGATATTCTGTTGTAGTCTATCAGTAAAGATATTTCTTTATAGAAATACTTAATGAATTGGAATCCGAAGACTACGTTCAGGACAAACTATAAAGTAAAGTTCCTGTAGAGAACGCAATAGTGCTTGTATTAAGGCAATTTATTCTGAAATGGAAGAACCTTCTTTTGCACACGTCGAACTAGTTTGTTTTAATGCTACTATTGTATACTAACCCAAAAATAGACAAATTTACAGATTACACAACTTCCATTCTTGTACCGGTAAGTCCCAATGTGCACTGTAGTACATAAATATCAAAAGTCATAATAGAAAAAGTTAGCAGTTTTTAATTTGTGCTAAAAATCTTAAAAAAGAAGCAAGTAAGCTAAGGTCAAACTATAAAATTTTTTGATTTGTTTAAACAAGAGTCGTGTCTAAACGGGCTAGGCTATAAAATGTATACTTTCGACTACACAATTCCGAAAATAGCAACTAAATATCTTAACGCATATTAAAAATATTTAACTCTCCATTTTCACTAAAAATTCCGGTGCAGTTTAATTTCTAAAATTTCTTCATTTTCTGGCTTACCTATGTATTGCTAGATTTATTGATGCACACAACAAAATAGTATTGCACCACCCTCGTGTAACAACTTAGAAATATTTTTACATTAAACGATTTTACAATAAGTATTTATTGAAAAAAAGATGCGTCAAAAGGGTACCAATAACTTTGCATGAAATCATGCGATCATGCGAACCTTGGATAAATGAAGCATACACACCGATAATAAGTTTTGACAGGACAGAAACGTTTTGAGCTCAAGACAACTTTTATGGAAAGTTGTTTAACTGGTCTCTGTTCACCATGTGGAAGAGGTCGCCGATTAATTATAACACATATGGGGAATGCCCACGGATTCGCTAATGGTGGTCTCCACACATTCAAATCGAAAAAAACCGGAGGTTACCACACCATTTCTGATGTGTTTAAAGAATGGTTT
>JAEQML010055972.1:0-34921 GCA_016904865.1 Pissodes strobi
GTGCACAAGAGGAAAAAATTCTTCATTTTTCACTTTACGACAAAAAGTCATTCTTTATAAAAAGTTCTGCTTGCCGAGAAAATCAATTTACAATATAAAAATTCTAATTCAGATGTACCGGGTGGCCAAATAAGAATGGCACTCTGCTATATCTTGAAAAGTAATTGTCGTAAAGACTTACGGTAAAAAAAATTATGAGTAAAGCGACCAAGAGAAAATATTCCAGATTATTTTAAAGTTTCCAAAATTACAGGCAGGGGGCTTTATATGCATCTTAAATTTTCAAACCCGTTTTTCCAAAATTTTCTTAAATTAAAGATGGTAGAATGCATTGCCATTTTAAAGCCGAAATAAATTCGATTCTTTTTTGTTAATCACTTTTTGCTCTCACCCTTTAAGGAAAGTGGTGGGGGGTGTTCGATCATTTTCGGAAATAAATGTCAATAACTTCAAAATGGCTGAACGGATTTTAATAAGCTTAGAGTCGTTGAAAAGGGCTTTCCTTAAGCTATCAATCGTGCCTTGAGTGAGGTGATTACGATTTCTTACCTAGCCGCTAGAGGGCGTTTTCTGACATAACCGTAAATAAATCAGATTTTCTCAAAAAATTTAGACGCAACGATACTACTTTTTTAAAACAAAAGACAGCCAAATTAGTGCCTAATACGTTTAATATGTATATGGATAGGTGAAAATTCTCTCAACGGTAAATTTACTAGGTTAGCGGAAAAGTGTGTGGAGGTAGGAGGTAGCTATGTAGAATAGTTTTAAATATTCGAATTTTCATTTCAAAATTTGTATTTAGACTTTATGTTATTTTATAAACAACTGGTTTCATACCATTTTTGATAAAAGTAATAAATAATAATACTTCTCTCTTGAGGCATTTTCTATTTTTTTTTAATTTATTAACACCCTGTACATCTGATTGAAAATTTTTATATTGTAAATTGATTTTCTCGACAAGCAGAACTTTTTATAAAGAATGACTTTTTGTCGTAAAATGAAAAATAAAGAATTTTTTCCTCTTGTGCACTCCATCCACTGTATATATATATACACATTATACTTGGCATGCTTAACCTAGGCTATGTGATTCAAATATGTAAATGTTAAAAGAAATAAATGTTAGGTTATGTAAGCATAATTAGCAGAACGGAGAAAGTAACTTACATTTGAATTGATCCTCTATGGAAGAAGAAGAAATAGACCAAGGAAAAGCTGTAGAGTGAGCAAGGCAAGAAACCTGAATTAAGAAAATTGAGAGCACGCCTCTGGGAACATAGAGAACAATAGAATGTTTAAAACCGATGTTCTTCTTTCGTGCTGTCTATTTTTAAATTCGATATTCTTTGCACACTCGTTTATTATATTATTTATATTTACTTATATTGTCGATTGTAAAAATAATATGAAGAATATATAATATTCGAAACTCCAAGTATATCTAAAAATTACGTTCGATTCTATGATATCATCTGAGCTCGATAGCCATAGAAACATAAAACTGGAAATCTAAAATCATAAAACAGAATCCTATAAAATACCTATTTAAAGTTGCAGTGAAAATTGAGAGAAATACATGATAACATTGGCAACTTCATATATGATATAACCATCAAAATTTATTCTTGGAAACACATAATTTTCGTCTTAGGAGGAACGTAGAAATATGGTAATATAAATTATAGTATGAGAGTGTGTTGTTTGTTATTTGCTCAGTTATTGTTATATGTTTATCCATTATAGGGGCTTGCCTTAACCAACTGGTAATAAAACTCCCTCCAAGTTAAGCTGCAATAGCAGAAGCCGATTACTACATTATTAAAGTGACATCCGGTGCTATTGTACGGACTCCAAGTTCCTTGGCAGCTTCTATTTTTTTTAGTAGCCTGCTTATTTTGAACATTGTGTGATGCACTGCAACATATTTTTTCCGGAATACCGAAGCAGAATTTTTGCACTCGACGCAGGTTCACTACCCAGATAGCACAGATGTGTCCTAAATATAGCCCAAGTATATCTCGTAGGATATCCATGTATGTCCTGCGTATGTATGTTATCGGCTTACGCTATCCATAGTCCATCGCAGGGATATCTGATGTGACTAATTCGGAAATCCCTTAGATATCCGCAGATATATCCCTGGGATATATGGCATTATCTATGGTACATGCATAGGACATCGGAAGGATGTCCTAATAAAGCAACTTTTTGGATTCTATATTAAATATACTAAGGATGTATTGTTTTGGTCATGGACCATCAATAGGATATCCTGTAGCAAAAACGGAAATTTCCAGTATATTGCTAACATACGTCTTATGGATATAAAATCTCGGCGATGCGCATGCCATGCACATAACGGTGTTTGTAATAAATAAAAATGTTATTATTATAATTTAAATTTTTTTATATGTACGAAATTGAACATATTACACCAAGGTTTAATGACTAACAGCAGCTAAGTATCTAACTTAAAGAAATAAAAAATGTGTCACAATATCACTAATATTAGTCGCAAACTTTCTCTGTGATCTGTCCTGGCGTTCCTTAGCTCTTTTGAGCCACGCGACGATCGATTTCTCGGACAAATATATGGGTCTTTTTGTTCCACTGTCAACTACAAATTTCTGTCCTACCAAAACGCATTGGAATGTAGTAAAAATCCAATGATATTTTGTAGTTTTGGTTTATGTATCTTTATAATTCTAATTCAGGATCAACCACCAATCACGTCATACGAATGCGAGAATTGCGAGAACTACGAACTGTCAACTGTCACTGTCACTGGTGAAATGTCGAAAAGATAACTTTTGACAATTCACCGCAACATCATTGCCGCCGACTATTTTGGCTTTTCACAAATAGACATGAGCGTACGAGCTGTTTTTATGCAATTTTACGACATATATTTTTTTATTTTAACCCAGATTTTCTGTTTGTAATATAAACTCGGAATTTCCAATTAATATTAAAGTTTTTTAATAAATAAATATGCAAGCCTTACATAACTGGAAACTATTTTTGCACTCTGAATCTCGTATTAAAATGGATAAACGGATATCCGTAAAAGAGAACGTACTTAAATGCGTTATTACTGGGATATTGCATGTATGTTGGAAAAGTATATACAACGTATTTAAGGAATTGTATAGCCGACAGATATCCGTAAGAAGACATATCTAATAAGCTATTACTGGGATGTTCCGAGTATATTGCAAAAGTATATACACCGTATTTAAGGAATTGTATGTACCAAGGATGTATCTTCAATGTCCCGGGACATGCGACATAAATAGGATATGAACGGAATGTCCTGCGTATATCGTGTGCTATCTGGGTAACCACGTTAGCATCATTAGTAGAGGATTAAAACTCTCAGTTTTAACCCAAACTAAGTAACTGGGTTCTATATAACGAGTGAGTGAGGGCCAACTGGGAGGTCGAACTATTCGATCGAAAGCCTAAATTATTGGGAACAACTTCCAACAGCCTATATAGTCGAATAAATTTCTCTTAGGAGTTTACTTAACCTACTACTACACAGGTACAGAGATACACCCTGATGCAACAGAAAACTCAGTAAACATAGAGGTAAGACTTAAATTCTCTGTAACGTTACAAAATATTATGGAAACCGGATGAATAGAAATAAATCTGACTGCATTTATTAAAGAGCTGAGAAGATCTAAAAGACGGATATTAAAACTATTTTACGAGAGGTTCAACGAACCGACCGACCCCGGCGTTTCGGTCATTAACAGTTTTGTCAAAGAAGCGCTGCATTGTGACAGGCCTACTTAAAAAGCCAAATGATAAATTTACTAGCGACAGGCGGGAGAGTCTAGAAACCCTTCTAGGGGTTCATTTTCTGAGCTCTACAGTCTTGAGGGACTTCCCTCAATGGACTGAAATAAAATATTGATCATTCAGACAGATCCTGGAGGGTAAAATATTTCCTCCCAAAAATTCAAATAAGCTATAGTACACCAGGAAAAGACAGATTATTCCTTGCTTTGCTTCAACAAAGCATTAAGGCGCATCTCCTAAATGATAGCAACGTTATTCATATCCTCCTTTAACTTTGGATAATTTCCAAACTTGTAGAGTGTTCATTCCGAAGACTGAAAGGCGTGTCCCCAAGAACCCCAACTCTTACAGTTGCATGAGTCCTAACTCCTTTCTTCTTCTTAAAGGTGAAACTAAGTCTGTTTCACAGCCTCATGTAAACCAATTTGTCTATCAGCAGGGCAAATCTACAATAGGTGCTTTAAGGTCTCTAACACAAAATATTAGAAAGATGTGATTAGAAAAAAAACATGGCTCTTTGTGCATTTATGGAAATAGGAGATCGTTCAATCATACTTAACTTTAATCCATAGAAGGTACATATGCAGTAGAGAAATTGAACGCGTCATAATCAAATGGAATCGATTCATGTTGGCAGAATCATTAAAGTGGAAATTGGGAACTACCCAACCACCATTGTAACCATAAAACGCTGCACACAAGGAAGAATCTTGCCCCCTGCTTTGATCTATGGTGACCTACTAATAGAAGTAACAAACTCTGGCTTGAATACTCAAGACTATGCAGATGACTTAGTAGTCATAGTAGTCATAGCCATCAATATTTATCGAAAACTGGAGTCGCAAAGGAGGACTAAATGTCAATCTGAATATGATGGCTTTAGTAGGGTTTACTAAAAGAAGGAAGCATAAACTCTAAGTGTCAGCAGTAAACAGTCAAGAACTAACCTTCTCCAATGAGGCTAAATGTCTAGAAGGTATACTGTACTCCAAATTATCCTGGAATACACATATGCGAAATACAATTGTTTAGTCAAGAGTTCTAAAACCCAAAATAATCGTACGGTCTTACTTAACTGTTTTAAACTGATCAGTGCCTATGCTTTAATTGTATAGCTGCATAAACTCAAGGAAAAAGTGGAACAGCTGGCTTTTTTGCCTTAGCACTATGGCAGGGGCTGTACAGTGAAGTCACACAGCTCCTCAGCCTCACATCTGCAATAGAGGTTTTACTAGTCCTAGCTCCGGTTCACAATTTTGTGAAATAGGTGGCAACTAAGAGCGTTCTGCAAATGCATCAAAGGAGCAAGCTAAAATCGGGGAACCTTATGGGACAACCTAAGGATATTGGATAAAATTAATCTGCAATCCTTAAGTATTCCAAGAACCTATATTCTACAATTTTGAAATACCCTTTGAAATCCTTATTCAGGCCGCCGAGCAGCCCTTATAAAAATCATCTTCAATATGAATAAAGAAGTTTGCATTGAGGTGTACGATCCTTACAGAAGCAAAACACCATCCATCTTTCTGGCAGAATCGCAGAATTACTTGCCCTTAGTGCATGTGCGTTAGAATGCATCAACAGTTGAATTAAAGGAGCTGAAATATACATTCGATCCGACAGTCAGACAGAACTTAAACCTGTGTTAAGCCTTGGATTTATGGGTCTAAGATTGTGTAGTAATGCAAAAACTACATGAGAACTATTGGGTAGAGATACTAAACTGATTATAAAAGGATGCCGGAGCAAGAAGAAGTAGATGGAAATGAGGAGGCTGACAGTCTCCCTCGAGAATCATTCCATGGGTCCAAACCATTCTATGACGTCAGTAAAAGCCGCTTGACGACAGGCTTAAAAAAAGGTGGAAAAGGTAACTAAAGGAAGTCGTAATGCACCAAAGGGAAACGAAAAACTTTTTGAGTTACTCGGAAAAAAACAGGAACTGCTTTTGCTGTAAAAGAAGGAATTAAGACTTATAACTAGTCTGCCACTGGACACTGTCCTTTGAGGCATAATCAGAATATCATGTTGACAGCAAACCCTGCAGATTATGCAGTTAAGAACAGCAACTTCTCTTATAGGGCCGGTGGAGATAGCAGAGGATAAAAAAAACAGCAGAAAAAAGCTCTTAAAGTTGTCAAACAGGAACAAAACAAAAAGTAGTTTACAAAAAGAAAAAGTGAGAAATCTGACCTAAACAACGATGTTTGTGAAAACGACAGCAAACTGACTTCGATCTTTTTCAAGATTTTGCTAAAGTCGCGTCGCGTCGCCGGCCTGACACAAGCGTCTATAGATACCCGAATATTTTGGCTTTCAACGTCGCGCATGCGCACTTTATCTTTGTAAAGGGTGGGATTTGAAAACCGGAATTTAAACGTTTTGTGCATCATAACTTTTTATTTTTTATTTTCTGCGTCAGTTAAAGAAAACATGCATGGTCGCTTTCGCATGAAAATGATGTAGGGAGGGCGATAATTTAAAAGAGTACTGTGAACTTCACGCAGGGCCCTCCGCTCGCTTTGCTCGCTCCGTGGCGCAACCAAACAAAACTAACCCAAACTAACCCAAATTAAAAAGAAAAGATTTAAAGATTGCCTTGCTACCGACGGAAGTCAAACCCAAGGCCGCATGCATTACAAGCACTGCGCCTGACCACTACACAACAAACCAGCTGAAAGCAATTTGCTGAACCGTAAAAATATGAAAGAGGCGAGCGAGAAGTCGAAACTACGCATACGGGAATTTCAAAGCCAAAATATAACGGTGTCTATAGACGCTGGTCAGCCTGACGATGGAATTTCCAACGGGTGCGGCGATGCGGCATCGATATTAGAGTCTAGCGCTAGCGGCGCTAGCGCGGACCGTCCGTCCCTTGCTCCCTTACGTTGACTTCCTTGTAACCGGTTGTTTGTAAGTCCGCAGATGGTCTAGGGGTCTGAATGGTTTGCCTTCACTTCGGCGACTAGGGTTCAAGTCCCGTCGTTTTTATTTCATTATTTTTTTTTAAGTCGTATTTCTAAATAGTTTTTTTTTATTTTGGGTATGTTTTGGGTTAGCACTTGGTTAGCTTCCTTTTTCGAACCCCCGTAGCGAGCGAAGCGAGCGGAGGGCCATGCAAAAGTGTAATATTACTTGTTGTAAGTCGTGCCCGTACTTCGTCAGCACTTTCTACGGTATATTTTGCTTTATCTAACTAAAACCCATGATATATTTAACAAAGGTCGTATTATAGTAGATATAAAGCAGCTTGCATGTGTTTGCGCGAATACATTGCACTGCATTCAATACATATTACAATATGCGTTGATTCTAATTTTGAATATGGCGCCTGCGAGGAAGCAGATGGTGGTACGCCGCAAGTGCTATACTGTTCACCTTGCGCACAGACGGATGTGATTGTGAATCTGCACGCCTTTTGCTTATATATTATAAATAATCTTACTATTATTTGATATTAAAATAATTTTTTGAATGATATCATTTTGATTCCATTACCTACCTACTGCATTATGCGGACAATTCCCAACCCTTTGCATTGGGTTAGAAATTGTGCGTTTTGTACTATTTGTCTGTTCTGTATTACTCGGTCATAAAGATAGCAAAAAACCTAAGCTATTTTTTGAGAAATTATTTTAAATGACAAAAACTGTATTTGTATGAACTCCCTTGTAGGTCAGTGCGTATAATTTTTAATTAAATTATTTGTTCTGCCAATAATTATTTGAAGATCTACTTGATTATTTTATTATAAAATATTTAATTGCGCTTACCTGTAAACGTTATGATGGAATTTATTATAGGATCCGAGAGCAGGTAAGACACCACAACCAATGTTGTACGCAAAAAATATCTGCGATGCTCCATCCATCCATGGTCCCGGAGTCAACAGTAATTCCCATCGGGGAATTACATAGTATAGTAAGCCATCGCTTGCGCCCTCTAGAGTAACTGCCCGTACCAGCATGATAAGAAGGATTACATGAGGAGAAAGGGCCGAAAACCATATGATCTGCAAAATTAATAATTTAAGTTAGCCTTATAATTTTAATTTTATGTTGAAATTGTGTAGCATATTCTAATACTTAAAGTAGGGGGGGATTACAGTGGAAATGAGAGGACTGACATAAAACTACTAACGTCCCGAGTTTCTATAAATTTGGATCATTATCATTGTCCAGTTTCTTGCGCCCGCAACAAATTCCCTTCCTTAAAATATTAATCAAAAAATAGCGTACTGCAAACGCTAGTTTAATTATAACCATATGTTCTATTCCCCTCCATCGAATAATTTTAGCAGCCATATTTATGAGATGATAAAAGCAATAATGATTAGAAAGGCTAAGGATGGAGTAGGTTGTGTAGGTCACATAGCCAGACAAGATAATGGTAAAAAGGATCACAAGAAAGATGAAGTTCATAAACAAACGGTAGCACACAATAGCATAGCATAGAAAACATTGGGTGAAACCTATAAGCAGCTTACTGTTTGTTATTATTTTTTTTAAATCTGGAAATGTTCTAGCACAATATTTCTAACTAGGATTTCTTAATTTGCTCTAAAAGAAAGTGCATGTAGCTTAATGTCTGAAACGTTTTTGTTTCCAGAGTTCGAGGTGCCAAAATTTGCCTTAAATTATTATTATGAAAATTAGCAAACACGTATCAGAATATCTATATTGGGGGCACATTTATATCTCGTAATATGTAACGTTTTAGTCAATGAAAGTAATATCCATGAGCTAGAACAATACTGGGATATTTGCAACGTTCTAGGAAAAAAACACATGCATGAAAGTTGTTGCTTTCAGTTATTTTAGTATTGAACCGCCTTTTTTTCTCAAAGTTATTCTTATTTCTTCCATTTTTTTTTTTTGAAAATTTGCAAATTTAATTATATTGTTGAGATAATCTGGTTTTGCATGGTTTTTAGTATAAATTTTGTATCTTGTATTCTTTGGCGTTTGCAAAAGTAACATCGCTGAGCTAGAACAATACTGGGACATTTAGGAAAAAAACTTAATATCGAGAAAATCGATTTTTAATTCTGTAATTGTAAATAATTTCTTTACTACTGAAATTACTAATCCTATTTTATATAGTTCGTTATCATTTGTATGTATGTATGTATATAAGTATCATTATTCTTGTAAAGTGTAATTTTTTGCATTGTTCTAGAAAAAAAAAACACATGCATGAAAGTTATCTTGGCTGTTGCTTTTTCAGTTATTTTAGTATTAAACTGTCTTTTTTCTCAAAGTGGTTCTTATTTTTATTGAATATATCTTTGTATTCTTTCATATTTTTTTGATAATTAGCAAATTTAACTATATTATTAAATTTTTGAGATAATCTAATATTGCATGGTTTTTAGTGTAAATTGTGTTCCTAGTATTATTTGGCGTTTGCAAAAGTAATATCGCTGAACTAGAATAATCCTGGGACATTGAAAAACGTAATTTCAATAAAATCTGTTTTTAATTCTGTAGTTGTAAATATCTTGTTTACTACTTAAATTATTAATCTTATTTTATGTAATTCGTAGTGATTGTGTATATAGAAACCTATCATGAGTGTTATTATTGTTACTAAGTGTCCTGTTTTCTTTTTGGAATGCCCTAGGAAAAAACACACGTGAATGAAAGTTATCTTGGTTGTTGCTGTAAGTTATTTTAGTAACGAACTAACTTTTTTTCTCACAGTGACTCTTTTTTGGTTGAATATGTCGATGTATTCTATATTTTTTAGAAGTTAGCAAATTTAGCTATATTATTAAATACATACATAGCATGTAGTTTAGTATTACTAACTTTTTGTATTGCATTCTGTGTGCCTTTGTAATTAATTTTCCTTTTGCAAATAAAACACACGTTCATTCATTCATTTAAATAAGTGTGGTTTTTAGTGTAAATTGTGTTTCTTGTATTTTTTTTATTTTCTAAGTTGTATTAAATAAAAGATTTGGAGAAAAATTCATTTTTGATTTCATTATCGTGAGTAAAATGAACAAATAAAGTAAGTGCATGAAAATAAACTCTTAAATTTAACAATAAACTATTTTCGAGCTTCCAAAAAAAACTCACAAGTTAATATAAGTCGCCAATAATAACAGTGTAAATTGACTATTTCTGAGATTAAGAAGGGTCTGAAAGGCAACTGAAGCAATAAAAGTTCTTCAGCGCAAAGCAGTGTTTGAACCAAAGGCATTTAACCTAAAGAGACCCGACACTACAACTCATTCATAAATATCCAAAAACTTGCATCCAACATCAACAAAACGCTTGCCCGGCTCCCTATATTTTTATAAATCACGAACAAAACATTATCCCTGCCAAATCCAGGCCGTGAATAAGGCTCGGTCCCTACTACTAAGTGTAGTGTTGCCTGCCTCTGCAAAAGCAAGGCCAGTCCAATAGACGTTGAAATTGTGAGTTCATAATAATAATAATTCTAATAAAGTAAATACATTTAATTTTAAATGATGGTATTTATTTCAAGAGCATTATTTAAAATAAATTTATGTTTTATATATAGTGTGTGGGATTATTAAAGTCAGAGGTTGCTAGATATGGGTTCTGAAGGTTAGTTAACACAAAATAGTTATTTTGCTAATGAATGCAGAAAGTGATACTTTTCCATATAGCCGAGCTCAGGCATGTAGTCGAGTGCGGAAAAGTCACTTTCTGCATGAGCTACAAATTTTTAAAACGAGCGGATCTTAAAATTCAAGTACAATATGTAGCAAGTCATATGTATTCTCTCAAACATACCATTGCGGAATGTGTAATATGCATTCTACCTTTTAGGACACATCATAATACACATTGATTAATGGGCAAGGTTAAAAAAACATGAAGTAATACATATAAATATAACTGGTATATCAGATGTGTCTCAACGTACAGGGTGGCTCGAATTCGTGACTATGCGCGGGGAACTCGAAAACCGTAAGAGATACAGCGCCGGTCAAATTAAGGCAAAATTGCGCATTTAAGTGCCTAACAAGATGCCGTTTAGCAAGTTTTAAAATTCCGAGTATTTACGGAGATATCCGGAAAAAAAACCGAAATCTTGAAAAATCGTTTTTTTTTTCTGGGCTTATTTAAAAACGGATTTCAAATCTAATTGCACTTTTGCATTGCCACTTTTTCCGCTCTATCCAATGATGATATCCGGTTTGAAATCCGACGTTTCATCTGCAAGGGATCATCGTCAACTTTCTTTTTTTAAATACGAACTTTAATTTTTTTTATCGTTTTTCAGATGGTATTGGCGTTATTAATATGAGTATGTGTTTTTTTTAATTTTTATAATTTTTTTATTAATTTAATTTTATATATTTTGCTGTTGCGTGATTTTAAATAACTTAAGGTAGGTACTTTTGAAATTTTCATATTCTATAAAAATATTTTATTTGCTTTTTGCGTTAAGTGGAAAATTGGAGCCTGTATTAAAAATTTAAAAGAGTAAAATTATTTTTTACGAGAATATGGTTATGAACTATTACGCAAACAAGTTGCTTAGTGCATTTTATTTATAAGCAAAATTCCAATAGGTGTTTTTCGATCAAAGTTCCTATAGTATCACGTAGTATGATTATAAATTGTTGATATTTTCCATTAAATAATTTTTTTAATTGGTTAAAAGTTGGGAATATTTTATCTTTGCAGTAAGCAACTTGTTTGAGTAATAGTTCATGGCCATATTCTCGTAAGAAATAATTTTACTATTTTTTATTTTTAATACGCTCTAATTTTCCACTTATACAAAAAACAAAATAAAATATTTTTATAGAAGATAAAAATTTCAAAAGTACCTACCTTAAATTATTTAAAATTACGCTAAAGCATATAATAAAAAAAATAATAATAAAAATTAAAGAAAGAACGAAAAAAATAAAAACACATAGTCATATTAATAACGCCAATACCATCTGAAAAACTATAAAAAAATTAAAGTTCGTATTTAAAAAAAGAAAGTTGATGATGATCCCTTGAAGACGAAACGTCGTATTTCAAACTGGATACCATCATTAGATAGAGCGGAAAAAGCGGTAATGCAAAAGTGTAATTCAAATTGAAATCCGTTTTTAAATAAGCCCAGGAAAAAAATAAAACGAATTTTCAAAATTTCGGCATATTGCTAGGCATCTAAATGCGCAATTTTGCCTTAATTTGACCGACACTGTATATCTTACGGTTTTCGAGTTCCCCATACATAGACACGAATTCGAGCCACCCTGTACAGCAAACTAACAATATGCCGTTTAGAAAGTTTTAAAATTCCGATTATTTACGGAGATATCCGGAAAAAACCGAAATTTTGAAAAATCGTTTTATTTTTTTCCTGAGCTTATTTAAAAACGGATTTCAAATCTAATTGCACTTTTACATTGCCACCTTTTCCGCTCTATCCAAAGATGATATCATTGAGATCCGACGTTTCGTCTTCAAGGGATCATCATCAACTTTCTTTTTTTAAATACGACTTAATTTTTTTATCGTTTTTCAGATGGTATTGGCGTTATTAATATGAGTATGTGTATTTATTTTAATTTTTTTTTTCTTTTTATTATTTTTTATTATTTTTATTTTATATATTTTGCTTTGGCGTGATTTTATATAATTTAATTTAATATTCTCGTAAGAAATAATTTTACTATTTTTTATTTTTAATACGCTCCTATTTTCCACTAAATACAAAAAACGAAATAAAATATTTATATAGAATATAAATATTTCATACCTTAAAATGTTTAAAATTACGCGAGAGCAAAACATATAATTAAAAAAATAATAAAAAAAATTTAAAAAATAACTAAATAAATAAAAACACATAATCATATTAATAACGCCAATACCATCTGAAAAACGATAAAAAAAATAAAGTTCGTATTAAAAAAAAGAAAGTTAATGATGATCCCTTGAAGACGAAACGTCGGATTTCAAACTGGATACCATCATTGGATAGAGCGGAAAAAGTGGCAATGCAAAAGTGCAATTCAATTTGAAATCCGTTTTTAAATAAGCCCAGGAAAAAAATAGAACGATTTTTCAAAATTTCGGTTTTTCCCGGATATCTCCGGAATTACTCGGAATTTGAACACTTTCTAAACGGCATATTATTAGGCACCTAATGGGCAATTTTGCCTTAATTTGACCGACACTATATCTCTTACGGTTTTCGAGTTCCCCATACATAGACACGAATTCGAGCCACCCTGTACATCTAGTACATCTGCCCTAAAGGATTTTTAATATGTCATATGCTTTGAATATATTATGTAGGTATCTTCATGTTGAAAGTATACTCGCTAATTCTACTATTTTATAAAAATTTAATTTTCCTTGTATAATATGGAGACCTATTTTCTGCATTTCAATACAAGTGTCCCAAGCAAGTTCTCTAAAATTTTATCTTACAAGCAAAGCGTAATATTATTAACATCTTAAGAAATCATTTGGCCCGTAACAGCTGATACTAATAAATTTACCTTTCCGCTTTGATGCAACCCTTTTCTTACAATTAAATATACTAAAATCCAGCCAATAATCAGACATACGAACAGATTCCACTGCAATCCACCAATTTCATCCAAACCACTTGAGATACCCAGTACTTTCCGGCTGAAAATTAAATACAGTTTATAATTTTCAGGGTGATTTTGCATAAACATAGTATAACTTCTGCTAACAAAAATATCCAAATGTGCCTGATATAAATATAAATTTGCTAAGAGGCGGATGGATGTTTAGCTGCGGTGTTAAGAGGGTTTAATCAACGAAATGCATCCAAGAATGCCAGCTTTATAATGTTTTATATTTGTTGGTATATTCTGTCTGTTTTTAGTATTATGAAAATCTGCGGGAATTCAAAGTGATAAATCGACCGAGCCTACTCCCGACGAGAACGTGCGTTTCTATGACTTGGATATTAGTGGTGAAATGCTTAGAAATCAGGACGGTTCAAATTTTTAACTATTTGAAACGATAAACTTGGACCGATTTAGGATTTTCCCAATTCTCCTGCAGGTGCAAATGCCTCTTCAAGCGGCAGTGCCCTATGTGAAGTCCTGTCTGAAGCTTCAAGCCAAGAAAGCCCCCACGCCTACAAGTTGCCCCTTAATAGATCGATTTGTGCCACGCCAAAGGATTTGTTTTTAAATGCGTTCTTGATATGTAGGGAAAATCCAACGCGTATTTATCACGGTCAACCACTCTCTGCAGAGCATCAGCTATATGAAGGGGAGCCATCTCAGTGCAGTTTTCCTCCTGATAAGCATATGGATATGTATTGGCATCCCCACCAAATCCATCTTATGTGACCTCCAAATCGGTCCAAGTCTCTCCATTGTTTTTAAAAAGGAAAGGAACAAAATAGAACATATCTACAACAAAGCTACTAGCATTGTTTCATACTACTTCATAGATCTGCTTTGGTTCTAGTTCATTGCCGTTCGTCTTGTTTTGAAACGTAGCGAAAACCTCATCAGGAAAACTATGCTCAACAAGAGGGTCTGTAATTATCAAGCACGTAGCAGTATTATGCGCCGTTATTTCCTCGTTAAATTAATTAGCGTTTTGAATGTGTGAATGTTATTATGACATTAATGGATGTATGACGTTGAAAACACTAAGTAATTTAAGAGTGACTACTCAGACTTCAACGTAATGGTTCTTATGATATGTTTTCATTACAAAAACTTTTATGCTTCCATTGTTATCAAGAAGAAATGATTAAACGCTATCAGTTAGCAAGTATAAGGTTTAATTTGAAAATTAAAGTGCCCCTTGATACGAAATTTAATCAACTCTAAAATAATGTACCGCGACACCTCCCATATAACGCATGATGATTAGGGTATTAGCCACCCATACATGCTCGAAAATGAGCACTTAAATATAATAATTATTTGACTATGAAATAAGAATAATTGCCGTACGTGTAAATGTACAGGAGTAGTTATACAATATCATGCAAAATATTATTTTGTAAACTAAGTACTTACTCGAAAAATTCTTCAACTGGCGAAGATTTTTTAGTAATATTTATTAGAGAAATATTACTTCCAATGGTAAAACAATTGTCTGTGTTCCACCAATTACCTGAAAAGATGTATAATTTAGTATCTTTTAAATAAGAGCGATCGTAGCCATTACTTTGAAATGTTATTTGCAAAAGGAAATTAAGACATATCAATATTTAAGCAGGATATATGCAAAGAAACACATAAATATGAAATGAATATCCAGTTATTAAACAGCTAAATTTTGATTATGTAAATTTAATTTTCACTAAATTATGGGATTGAGTTTTGAATAAAAATAAATTAAAGTTATATATACTTTATTAAGTCACAAGTACAAATTTCCTGTATCAGTTTGTAACGAAGTTACTATATTTTTAGGGGAATGCTATGCACTACGGTTTAACTTTCTTATTTTACGTGCTATTAACATCATTCTTTTTCATAAAATATAATTTATATTCCGTCGCGAAAAGCCGGGAAATCGGTTTTCACTTTTTCCGTAGTTCTCGTGCAGTACCAGTAGAACGTCGCGATCTCCGTCGCATCACGCTGCGCGGGAGGTCCCAACCTATCGGCCGGCCGATGACGCGATCGCGGCGATCCCCACTACGCGTCGAGCTAACAAAACCGGGCTTCATCGTGCTAAACAGGCAGTACCCTCCCACGGCATGATACAAAGAATAACAGGTATGATATTCCCGAGTGCCCAATTCGGTCGAGTTCGCGCATTACGTCACAATGAGAGTGATTTTTAAATAGTTGCCGTAAGAACTGTTATATCGATTACATTTAATTGGCCATTATTAGTCATTTGAATAAAAATGCTATTAATATATCACTGTTTTGAGCTTATTTAGGTTACTGAAAGGTATTTTATTATTTTGATTTGTTAATAAACTAAACAAATAATCAACATGAACCAAAATTGGGAAATAATGTTCAATATATGGAATGCACATATAAGAGATATCATGCTTAGAACATTTTTAAATAAGAAACAAACCTGTAGCAACAAAGATTTTAGCAAAATAAATTTATAAAATAATTTAAAATCTTGTTAATTGCCATTTCAGCGGAGTTGCTACTATATACACTTTATTGTTGATAATTATAGCAGGGAACATAAAGAAATATAAGGTATTATAACAGATATATAGTTGATATAAGGGAAGGTGTAGTGATTGGTTTTGTTTCACATATGGAAAGATCTATTTATCTTTTCATATAGGAATTGTATTTATTTAAAAATGATAAAAAAAAGAAAACGAGGCTTTTTAGACAATTTTATAATTTTTTTTTGAAAACATTTATTTAATACAACTCAATATTACATAACAATAAATACATAAATCCCTAATCAGTGCTTTAAGCTCTGGCCTCGAGCATACTAATTACAACTTTTGTGTCGGAGAGATTCTAACTAATATTTAGATATCAATTAAGTATTTTTATAAAAACATTATAATTTATAATATAGGTTAACATTAATATTTATTCTTGTATCAACAACTTTTACAAAGCCAATAATAGATACAATCAAACTAAAAACTAAGCCTACAAACTAGGAACATATCCTTATATCTATTTCTCATTTTATTTGTTTTTTAAACACTTCAACTGAAATTCAAAATATATCAATATTACTACAATACCTATTAAAATTATTACACAGCTTTTATAAAGATTTAGTTCTAGGTGCATACATAAATAACAAATCTGTACATCTCGTATTTGCCCGACCAACTCTAAAAGGGATTCTTTTTAAAAACTCCTTACTATCAATGTAACCATTTACCAATTTATAAAGAAAATAGTTAACAATATTTCTAATATTTTCCGGTACTCCATTGTGCGATTTACATGCTTGCACATACGGGTTATTTAGGCCTATAATTGTATTAGTCATTATTTGGTAAGTGGTATTTTGAGACCTAGTGTTATATTTATGTATATCACAACAACAATGTTAATATTAGAAATTTGGTTTTTTTTATTAACTATTTTATGCATAAGTTTAATTTGTTCGTATTCTAAAACTAGAGACATTTAGTACCTTATTTTGGATTACCTGGATAGAATTAAGATTAGACTTACAGGAAAATTGGTAATAAATATCTAAGATGTGAAACGAAGAAGGCATTATACATGTTGTGTTTGGTTTTAAAAGACAGGTAATTTCTGCATTTGTATATCATAGGCATCATTGGTAATGTTTTAGATAATATACTCAATATGTCCAGACCAGTTTCAGTTGTTATCAATTATGAGTCCAAAATATTTTATTTGCTGCACTTCTTCAATTTTCACTTCGTTTATAGTAACAGGAAAGTCTTGAGCTGGTTTATTTTTCTGTTTAAAACACAGAAATTTTGTTTTGTCAGTATTGATTTTTAATTTATTGTAAATCCAGGTCAGATACAACTTTAGGTCGTCATTTACAAGCCTATTTAATGCATTAACTTCCCCACCTGTGTATACTAAAGCTGTATCATCAGCAAAAGTAAAGTACCGCGCCTTAAGTCCTGCACATCTTAAATTAAATACATATAGGGAAAAGAATAATGGCCCCAGAACCGAGCCCTGCGGCACACCACAATCACTAGGCAAAATATCAGTCCTTACTGAAGCCTTTCGCAGATCTACAAAAATAGTTACAAGTAATTGTTTATTATCCAATGCTCTAGATATGTAATCCACAAAATCCATTGTTGCACTAGCACTGAACAATGATATATTCCACAAACTTCTTCGATTCTCTCTTCGAAAGCCTCTCCTGTCTTTTTACCTGGTTTACAGATAAACCTTCTGATTTTGGCAGATGAAGAGAAGGTACTCTCGCATTGCGCTTTAGCTTGGGTCCTTTTCTGGATTCGTATTGCAACAATTCATGTTGCAAATTTCTTTCATGGTCTTCTGACTTGAAATGTTTTAAACAAATTCTCGAGAAGTATTAAAATGGTCCTTACGGCAACAGGCAGTAACCCACAGTTGTCTTCGGGAGATGCATGAAATCTTACAGATTTGTCAGCACGTTTTGTCTGATTGTCACTCAGACAACCAGCTACAGAACAACGCATTTTTAATATGTGTAGTTTATAACTAACCTTAAAAATGCTAAAAATCGAAAATTAATGTTGAGTCTTAATCACTTGCTCAATAATTAATTACTTATTATACCTTATATAGCTTTTAAAACAACAAAATAATGTTGTCCACACAAAGTTACTATTACTAAAGTCACACTAAGAGTTCAAAATAGTTTTAATAACTTGATTTGTTTTAAGTTTTTTACACTGAAGAGTCTCAAAATTCAACTTAAATGCCACAAATCTCACAAAATGCTGACAAAACACAACAAAATACACAGCAAAATAAACAAAGCTTAAAATATCCTGAAAGTCCCCTTGTAAACCGGTGGATTTTAATGGCGGCGACTGTCATTGTGACGTCGACAGGAGCGTGTCAGCTGATAGTGGCGTGCGCAATATCATACCTGTTATTCTTTGTATCATGCTCCCAGGGTTCTCGAGTCGGGTCAGTCGGTAGTCGAGAGGCAGTCTAGTCCGCAGCCTGGCAACGGGCAAGCAGCATACCCCACCAGTAGGAGACACCGCCGACCAAGCCCAGCTCCAGACAAACCGGGAAGGACCGACCGACCGAGCAGGTAAATATCCGTTGTACCGTATTCCTGGTCCATGATCCTTTCCCTATTGGCAAGTGGAGTAATCCCGGCCATCCTGCCTTGGCAAGTGGAGTAATCCCGGCCATCCTGCCTTGGCAAGCGGAGTAATCCCGGCCTACCGTAGTATTCCCGGCTCCCCTATTGGCAAGCGGAGTAATCCCGGCTATCCTGCCTTGGCAAGTGGATTAATCCCGGCCATCCCTATTGGCAAGTGGAGTTCTCCCGGCCATCCATGCTTGGTAATCCCGGCCATCCTCCCGTAATAATCCCGGCTCCCCTATTTGCAAGCGGAGTAATCCCGGCCATCCTGTCTTGGCAAGTGGAGTAATCCCGGCTAAGTATCCTTTCAAACTAAGTCCATCCAGGCTTCACGTCCGAGTTAGGGAACCGTTCTGCTGAACCGACCGTGTCATAGAGCTGGAGCTATTGAGAACCGTATACCGTATTTATCGTAGGGCTTTCGTACCGTATCTACTGCCACACGTACCGTAGGGCTTCCGGACCTCTACAGTTCACCGTATTTACTACCGCACTTACCGTAGGGCTTTCGTACCGCTACAGTTTACCATATCTACTGCCATATTTACCGTAGGGCTTCCGTACCGCTACCGTTTAACGTAATTGCTAACATACTTACCGTGGAGCTTCCGCACCGCTGCAGTCTACCGCGCGATTTCGATTATTTTACTACCGTTGGAGTTTTCTTACATATTACCGTGTTGGGTCGCTTAGAATAAGTTAGCTATAAGGAAGTTAGGTTATACTGTCGTATAAACATGACCATTATTTTGTTTACACTGAGTGTTTCATTTACCAGGGACCGATTCCGATTATTTAAAAACCGAACCTTGGACATCCGTTTCTCCACTGTCTAAAGGCTACCCGATAGGCGAACAGCGATCCCCTTTGTCGCTGTAAATATCAAAGGGGTGGCGCCCGAGAAAGCCGAAATACAGGAGGTCGCAAATATAAGTAAACGGCGCCGTTACAAGTTTGTATCAAATTTATATTAATATTAATTTGAAAAATTATAAAAGTCACTTATTACGTCTGCTTCACAGTTTTGAACTAAAATATTGTGGCATCTATCACTACTCATCTACTGAAGTTATAGGGCAAAATTTTACTTTTGGAACTAAGGCAGGTTCAATAACCAAATTATTTATAGTTTTCTCCGACAATATGTTTACGGACCTGCCTTAAAACTTTATAACCTGTGTTCTTTTATAGTAAACTTTCTAATTTTCTCACGACGGTTTTTGCTATCTCACCTCGTATTTGTTTGCAATATTGCACATATTTTAATGTTGTAAATGTTATTAAATACAGTATTGCGATTTTTTCCCGTTAGTGGTTATTGAAAAAAAAACAAAGCACTGGAACATTTTTATTGGAATGATAAAAAAATTATTATGTAAAAAATAACTTTTTTATTTTCAATGATTTTTGGATATGTTATGGCTTAAGGTATTGGGATCAAAAAGTACTTTGTAAACCGAGTCTACTTCAGTGGAAATGAAATAAATATGTAAAAATGGGCAAAAAATATTTGAAAGGGATCAGAATATTGACTATTAAATAATGAGGTCAATACAAAGAAAATTAAAATTGTACTTTAAGTTTGGTAAAACTATATCTTGTGGGCTAAATTAAATTGAATAATTTTTTAATGCTTAATGACTTTTTATTTGCAAGGGATTTTTTTTATTATTTTCAGATATGTTATGGGCTAAGATATTAGAATCAAAGAGAACTTTGCTCAGCTGATCTACTTCAGTGGCGTACAGAATATTTGAATTTACGTAATTTTTTTAAAATTAAGAAAAAATTAATTTATGAAGGAATGAACTATAAAACAATAATACTATCATGACCGCGTGCCCTCGATTCTACGCATCACGTATAAACATCACATCAACCAATCTCATCCCGACTTTTTTACTTAGTTTTCAAATGTTGAAATAATACTTAAATAACCATTTATACATTTAAATTATTTTCTAGAGTAAAACTATGTATAATATATCAATTAAAATTAGTAATATAAATATGGAATGAAAATGCTTTTATTATTTAGTTATCACACGTACATGTATAATTAGGAACGTACCTATTATCGAAAATGTCCTTTAAAATCCCCCAAAACTGCGAATATTACATTTCAAATCATATGTTCTATACACGCTTACATAGCAGAATCGAAAGCGTCGTTCCCGGGTGACGTCACATGTTTCTGTGTGGGAGGTTCTGCCTGCGCAAGAGCATACCGTTATATGTGTATCGTGGTTGTTCCACTTTAACATTTTGAAATATTTCTTTACACTTTTGAATGCACTGTAAATTATTAGACAGTATTTGTGAAATTAAGTATTTCATTTTTGGAAATTATCTACATAAAATATTGCCGCACGAGTCCAGGTATCCCAACTGGTCACGACAGGCTCAGGTGGGAATGGTACTCTAGACAAATGCGCCTTTTAAAACTGCACTTATAATGGAGTCGTTATGAATAGTTTCTTCACATTTGCTATTAAGTCATTAACCAAAGGGAAGCAAGCTCTAATAATTTTCTAAAGCTTATTTAATCCGTGAGCTAGGCAAGTTGCATGAATTAAATTTTCATAAAATATTTTTAATTCTGTTCTGCCTTTACCATATACTATAATTTGTTAATGTTTCTTGAATAAAACGGGTAACTGTAAGGTTGTTTGTTTTTTCCAGTTCATTTACAGCTATGAGGTAAGCTTTTCCAGGTTCTTCTTCTGTGAGTTATGCGATCATTAGATCAACTATGTAAAGACCAGACGAATGAGTTGTTTCCTCGACAACAATATACATATAGTTACATCCAATTTCGTTCTTTATTTCACCTAGCATGGTGCCACTCCTTTCCAACGACGTTTTTGCTTAATGTTGATTCATCTAGAGCATTAAATTTTCAATATTTTTTTGCAGAAAAGCCTTTATTTGCGAGTTGGTCATCTTGTTAAAAGGAACATTAGCAACCAAAAACATTTTACGCACATCATTAAATTCTGACTGGCCATGGTTTTAGTTTTTAAAAGTCTCAAACGACTGCTTCAACGTTGACTAAATAAGACCAGACTTCATCTTTTCAACCATAGCAATGTAAGATGGCGTCATAATGTGTTTGTTTATTTGGAATTTCTTCGAACGGGAAACAACTTTTGATCAAGGCTTACAAAAAAACATGATCGCCATCCAAAACAAGTTCTGGATAAGGCTTAATCCACGAAGAAGATCATATTTTCGACATAACTTCACTTTCACTTTGTTTGGGGGTACAGTACTAACTGTGGCTACGACAAACGACAACCTGAATAATACTGGTAAACTATAACAAATGGGAACAAATAAATAATTTATAGAAGGTATAATATGTAGGTTAAGATATTCTAGTTAAATCATCTGGCCAAAAAACGCACAGGTTAATGCAATTTCTGTATAGAAGAATAGTTTATTATTTTAGATACTTATTTAGGAAAATCCCAATCTAAATCGGGTTCAGGTGTTCAGGCGCGACACCGTTCAGGTCACAAAACGTAATTATTATTCACAATACACAAACAATTTTTTTTACATTCGACAAGAACTTTGTTTAGACTGGTGATTACATTTTACTTTAAATCATCTCGTAATAACGCTAACAAGATTAGTTAAACGCGCGTCGCGATAATATTCGGTATAAAATTTAAGCTCCCAACTAATCGCGAGTTTATTGCAAAGGCATATGGCTTTACATCAATAATAATTTTAATAAGATCTTTTTGTTGTAAGCTAATGTATATTTCCACCAAGTGAAATGCCTATATAGTTTTTATTGACCCCTGTAGATTTATGTGGTAGTCGTTAGTTCTTATTCTATAATTATAATATGTCTAATTGTTTGCAGGTGGTCCCATCAGGTATAAAATCGAGATCAGTGGCGTAACTAAAAATTTTTGGCCCCAACGCAAAATACATAAGGAGGCCCCCCTTTCAGTCACAAATCACAAATACTAAATAAAAATTAAACAACCAGCTTTAATTTTTTTTATTTATTTTACATTAACATCAAAATATTTCTATTTATCAAAAAATGCAAAACTCTAAAATAACTTTAAATTTTAACGAAGTAGTAGTTATTAACGAAGTTGGATATATTAATGAAATTTCCCTAGTTTAAAGCAACACTCGACTTAAACTTATTAAAATCTAAAACGATTTTTTCTCGTTTTAGACACTGCAAATTCATATGCATATTTAAGATCTAATTTGTTGGGGGCTTCACTTTCGACGGAAATTAAAGATAAATATTGAAATCGATCTTGCATGCCCTATTTGATTCCTTAAATATTTAGTTTACTAAAAGATTCTTCAGCTGACACATATATAATCGGCATGGTAAAAAATAATAATAGGTAAATGTAAATTTGTTTAAATCAACATTTTTTTTGCAGTCATTTCTTGATTTAACTCTGTTTTTACAAATTGTAAGAGAAATTTTGCAATATGATTTGAAAATATTTTTGTTGATTGTAGCTCTTAAGGATTTTAGATTTTGTTGAATGTATGAGATTTTTAGGTTGCAAAAACAAAAAGATGCCACTTATCTTATTTAAACCTGTAAATCTAGTTGTTAACTGAGACTTTATAATGTCAATAGCTGATAAAAAACACCAATTTAAAAAAATAAAAATTTTGTGTGTGCTTAAACCACACGATCTAAGTGAAAACGTCAACAAGCGGGGTCATCGTTTGTCAGAATTTGGATCCGAGCCTTCGTTGTAGAGATACCCCAAAACCGCCCCTTAAATTAGAGCCCCGGTCCCCCTGCATGGTCTAGCGTGGACCCCCATGTGGTGGACTTACCATGAAAATTTCGTACCCGTACCTCTTCCCGTTCTCACGAAATTAATTATTTCAGTTTTTACTTCTCCCCCCCCCCTTGGCCAAACGGGGTGGGGTACGGGTCCTGTTTTCGTCCAGGATCTTCTTTTTACCCCGGCTACTTCCCCTGAAAATTTCAGCCCTCTACCTATACGGGAACATGCAGCGTTACGTTACGTTACGTGACGGCGTTACGTGACGACTCGGTCTCATTCAACCCCCACAAAAAAAGTGCAGAGCGCGTCTAAAGAAGTTTTCACTTCAGAAGTGTTCCCTGGAATCAAAAGGATGATCTAAAGTTAGTTCATCAGATACTTTTTTTAATAACTTGTCGTTTACTCCTAAAATTAGTTGCAATGCACCATTTCAGAGAAGTTGTTCGTGCTTCTTTTAGAACCTCATTATAGCGTTGACACTAGTTTTCCCACATTGCTTTTTGTCCTTAGTAGAACAGAACTAGCTTCGTCCAAAGTAATTGTTTCTTTTTGTAAAGCTTTGGAAGCAAAATTCACTTCTGATAACACATAATGTAACCTAATAGATAAGAATACCAACTCAACGCAAAATCTAGCATATTTTTCTTTATACGCCCTATATATCTCTGAAAGCTCATTTTTTTTTTCACATTTACATCTTAATGATTATTTATTAACAAAATGACCTTAATCACTTTCGAGTATTGTGTCTTTACTTGATATTACGGTGTCTGACGATATTTCAGCTTCATAGAACTTTTTAGTTTTAGCACACAGAAAAATTAGGTCGCTTGTGCTGATGCCTGCGGCTTAGCCACCTGAAGTTGTGTTATACCGATCAAATATTCTGAGTGATCTTCGTCTTAAGAAATATAATTATTGTCCCCAATGTCATCGCGTTTGGACGTAAATGGTTGCAAATTTGGCTCAGACTGCGATTTCGTCGAACAAAAAACATTTTCGCAATTTTTCTCTAATTCAAATTCTTTTTTTAGTTTTCTTTTAATTGCGGGCGCTTTTATATTTTTTTTTGTGGTCACTCATTTTTAAACCGTAGGAAAAATTAGCGTGTCAAATACTAAAACTATAAGATAATGGTAAGGTAATGCTCTTGGCAACAAATTAAAATATGTCAACAAAACGGGATTCCCGGGATGTCAAACCAAAAGACGATGGTGCTCACTGCGAATCAAATCAGGACTAATACTAATCCTGATCGGCGACTGACGAGTATCGCGACGCTGATGTTACCAAACTTTTCATTAGGTATTAAATTATGCCGAACTTAATAAAAAATAATCCTTGCTTGACAGAAAGGTATTCCTAGGTTCAGTTGACAGAAACCTTCAATATTAGGCACTGGACGAGTGGGCCCCAACGCATTGCGCTTACTTGTCTTATGGTAGTTACGCCACTGATCGAGATTGAATGCCGGCTTACTTGCATATTTAATAAAAGCCAATTTTCTATGCTTTGCGGTTATTGATTATCCCTGAGATCAGCGTGTATGGCAATTATTGTTTATCTCAGACCTATATATTTTTTAAAGACTTGAACTGTTATTTCCTTTGACCACCTCGATATTCGAATATCTCATGATTCTAATCATGTATTGCAGTAGGTCTGCGATTAAAAATGGAAAATTTATTTTGAGTTACAATTTCACCTTTGAATTACAGCGCCTTCGGAAATTAGGAATTAATCTAAATATTAAGCATTTTTTAACTTTCAAGTATTTTGTCAAAACCATAAGTTAGCAATGAAATTAGTAATGGTATAATCAATCAGCATTTACTCAAGTAGCTCGAGACAAATAGAATAACTATAGCAATAATCGATACGGCTTCCGCAAGAGAGATCGACAGAAAATATTCGTCACTCATATATGGAGTAAGGCAATTGAGAACTACGGAGAATATCGGGCGATTGCGTTGGATATTTCGAAGACATCCGACAGAGGTTGGCATGACGGATTGCTCAATAAACTGCTGTCTTGCCTGCCAGCATGTCTCTGCAGTTGGCTTGCCAGTTTCCTCAAGAACCAATCTCTGCATGCTGCAGTTGATGGACACACTTCAGACACATTCACCATTAATGCGGGAGTGCCTCAGGAGGCAATACGTTCAACAACTTTGTTCCTCATCTATATTAATGACCTGCTGACTGAAACCAATAATCCTGTTTACAGTTCTGCAGATGACAGTACTCTTGGCTCCCAATTTACATCAGAAAACCCTTTACCAGCGACTGAGACTTATCACCGCAGACAGGAACAGATTGCAAAAATTAATTAAGGTCTGGAGAGAGTTTGAACTTGGGGCGACATGGATTTGGCACAGTTCAAGGCAGCAAAACCCCAAGTAGCCACGTTTACCAAGAAAACCAAAACAACGGGCTCTGATACAGCAATACGTCCTCGCATGGCCACGTTGTTAACATCGCAAAATCAGCCTCGCTGAAGTTTTGTGCGCTATTTCGTAACAAAGACCTGTATACGCCGCAGCAGCTGCTATTGCTCTACAGAGCGCAAATAAGACCGTGCTTAGAATATTGCTCACACATCTGAGGTGCCAGACCGAAACAATCTAAAGCTACCGGATTCCGTTAGAAGAGAGCTGTGCGTCTCGTCGGTGATCCGGAGTTGACCCGAGATCTGGATAGTCTGGAACACCGCAGATATGTGGCCGAGATCTTCCTGTTTTAGAGACATTTTCACGGAAGATGATCTCAGGGTTTGGCCCGCCTCATCCCGCTCACAGCAACGCCTGTCAGATAGTCACGACATACGGCAGTATTTCACCCGTTCATCGTACAACTGGACACCTGGAATATCGCTTTTCAAGCACTGCATCACTGTGAAACTCACTCCCAGGACATCTGTTTCCCACTAATTACAACCTACAATTGTTCAATCAACATCTTCGCACAAACACCGCTCGTCGAGCGCCATATGATCTCCCTTTAGTGTGTGTGCCACTGCGTAAAAAATCTGTACCAACACTCAATGCTATATGAAGCGAGGCATGAATTTTGTAGGAACAAAACTCGAAGCTTGATGGCTTTCAACTTCGTTACAGAGGCATAAATAAAAAATATAGAGGGGTTGATTCTGATGAGATGGGAAAGAATATCAATGCATTGCGGTTTAATTTTTTCGCCGAATTAAATAAAATAGAAAAGTAAATAAGTGGTGCTCCTACTCGGTGGCGTTTCGACCTACTTCAGTTTCTTAATACTACAAATTATTTAAAGGCACGTTGAGTCCAATATGAAAGGTGTAAACTGTCGAGCAAGTAGAAGTTTATCCAGGTATTGAAATTGAAGTACACGAAACCGAATTAATGTTTGATGGAACACTAGATCAAATGAAAAAATCAGGTTTAACCAGTCCATTATCCCCAGCCACTAGACTATCTAGCAGTAAGTCCAACTATCAGCTGGCACCCAAAAAGGGACGTAAGACATCAGTACCCTCAGAAACAAGTACACTTATATAAAAACCCACAAAATTATTGGAATAGTTGACAGGGCATGAATATACCACACCTATTCGCCCAGATGTTATGGATAATTTTATTTTGGAAGTCTGTATTTCAAATAGTTCTTTTCCCACTTTAACGTACGATGTTAGTTCAAAATCATACATATATTTTCTTCATCTTCAAGTTCTTCTTATATACCATTATTCTGTTTCCTTCTTGCGGACCACATTTTGCTCCTCGCAGTACCATTATACCAATTTACCACCCTTTTTTACCAACCATAATTTTCTTCAAAATAGGTCTTTGGGCCTCTTATATAGATTTTTTTTTAGGATCCTGGGTGTAAATTACGGAAAATAAATTGCTCCATGCTATGCAGGATTTTGCGAAAAACCATTTTGGATCTAGTGTTTGAGAATAAACAGCAAGAGGATAGTGCAAACTAAGGTGTCTTTGCTTTGTCTAATGTAATAATATATATATACCTCATACATGTTTGTTAAATATTTATTTATATATTTGCAATAATTTGTAATGTGCCACATTGCCAATCTACAGCAACTTCTTCAAAAAATAATTCATAAACTCTTCACGCATTGCGTTATTTTTAACTATTTCCACTTTATTTTGAATCCAAATTAAAAAAAAAATACTTGTTGGTGTGTGTTGGATCAACATCTCCCAAGAAGTTAATTTTTGGGCACAGATTATAGTGAAAAAATATACGAGCAGTTGGCAAAATGCCAAATGCAATATCGACCACTCGTCTTCTTCTCCTTAGCGTACCCTATCCGTCGCGGACGTTGGCTATTAACATGGCAATTTTGATGTCTCATTATGTGCCCGAGGTATTCCAGTTTCCTCTTTTTAACTGTGAGTGTAAGTGTCCACGAAATTCTGGGGATACGGCGAAAGGCGTTTAATGTTTTCATTATGGCTTCTGTCGTTGTCCATGCTTCTGCTGCGTAGAGCAGAATTCAGAACAGATAGCACTTTGGTAACCTTATTTTCAGAGACAGGGATAGATCCTTGCCTGTGAATATTCTTTTCATGTTATTGAACGATGATCGAGCTCTTTCAATCCTTGATCGGATTTCGGTGGCCTGGTCCCATCTTGCATTGATCAGCGTACCAAGGTACTTGTATGACTCCACACGTTCGATCATCTGATTGTTTAGTGTAATGCGCTCATTGTGTGCCTGCTTATTACCATCCACTTTGTTTTTGATATATTTAGGCTAAGACCGTGGTCTTCACTCACTTTCTGTATTCTTTCCATGACGCGCTGCAGTTCGTCTATGTTGTTGGCTAATATGCCTAATATCAGCATATCGCACATTGTTAATCCACTCTCCGTTTATCTGTATACCCTATGTTGCCTCTTCCAACGCTTTTCCTAATATGTTTTCCGAGTATATATTGAAAAGGAGTGAAGACAGGATGCAGCCCTGCCTTACGCCCTTTGTTATTTCTAGGTTATCAGAATACCGGTTGATCAGTTTTATCTTAGCGGTTTGTCCCCAATACATGTTTGCTATTATGTGGATATCTTTATTATCGATGCCTATATTTTTAAGGATCTTTAGTAATAGCTCATGGCCTACGTTGTCAAAAACTTTGGCAAAGTCAATAAAGCAAAATATACTTCTTTGTTGTCATCTCTACATCGTTGGATAAGAACTTGTAGACTAAAGATAGCTTCTCTTGTCCCAAGGACATTCCGAAATCCAAATTGGGATTCACTAATATTTTCTTCACATTTACTGTATATTCTGTTGTGGATTATTTTCGTGAAGACTTTTGTGATATGATTGATGAGGCTAATGAGGCGGCGTTGTTCACAGGTTTTTGCGTTTGGTTTTTTCGGCACTGTGATGAAGGTTGATTGAAGCCATTCTTTGGGTATTTCGCCTCTATTATAGATATCATTAAATAGACTCGTGAGGATATCGAGAAATTGATTATCAGTTTCACGCATAAGTTTCAGTATTTAGATTTGAATGTTATCAGGTCCGGGAGCTTTGTTGTACTTGAGAGTTTCGGATTTCATAATTGGGGGTCCCGTATCTGTCTCACTCGTCTGTCAAGGCTTAACCTGTAATTGAATATTCTTTTTTGTTCAGTCATATTTCTATATAGATACAGCTTCAACAAATGTTTACATAAAGGGAAAGATTCATCTGCTAGTATAACATGTGGAATTGGCTTGTTACTCTGTGGTAAGCATTTATCTTCTGGTATATTTAGAAGCTTTGAGCTGTAGCTTTCGCTAAAGAAGACTGTCTAAACAAACCTCTATCTGAGATCCTTCCATTCACTCCAACATTCAAATAAGTAAAGTTATATCGAACATCTACCAGAGCTAAAAGATGATGTTTGTAGGGATCTTTGTAATTATAGCAAATTGGCCAATTTTCCACGAGAGCTGGAAAAACTATCTTCTCATCGAGGGTACCATAACTTTTCGAAGCCAATCCAGGCGTCTTAAAAAAACGACAGTTTATTAATTTAATTTATGCATTTCATATTTTTCTGTAATGCCTCATATAAATCGTAGTAGGCAATCCGGGAGCCACAACTATGAAAATAGTATGTGCTGACGTGTAGTTGACGTAAATGCTAAAATTTCGCTTTGTAGTTAAGTATTTTGTGTTTTTAAGGATGGTTGTAGATGAAGTATATTATTTCACTCATCTATAATGAATCATAATACACCCCGATGATTATGAAACACGTCGCAAGCGGCTCGTGTTATAATCATCCCGATTTATTATGGCCTACATTTTAACCCTAGTTAAATAATATACTATTAACTCACTCTCAGAAATTGAAATTACACTGCCCATAAAAAAATATGCTACAATATACCTCATTTTGTCATACTTTTTCTTTGTGTGCTAATACTTGCAAACAAACAACTCGTGATTCTCTAGTAACCATCAACAATAGCCTTAATAATCGGGCATTCATATACTACTAAGCGAATTATTTTTACTTCTTCGTTCCCCTTAGTACTTCATTCTTTGTATATCCATCAAAATAGGTTAAAAGTTTATATAAATCAAGTGAGTTAAATATTTGTTTATTCGAAAAATTTAACCCACTCGCCCTACGGAGTTAAACTTTCTTCTTATGAATAAATACTCATTTAACTCACTTGGTGTTTAAATAACTTTTACGGCATTTGGTACTAACTTTTTTTTTAAGACAACTGCTCACCAAACTGCCTCAAACCATAGAAACTATTTAGATATTTTTTGAGTTACAAACTTAAGTGCGCGTCAAGTGCAAATATTTTGTTTCGGTATTGTAGATAAAACTCTATTTTAGTTTCTTAACTCATAAAATAAAAATATATCATAATTACTTACCGCAACCTTGCCATGGTAATTCCGGCAGTGACGAAAACGTGCTGATAATATAAAATAAGGTCCACGCAATTATAATACAGTAATAAACATCCAGCAAGAATACTATCACCATGGTGGCAAATCCAACGCCTTTTAGAATAGGGCACAATAGTCCAACGAACGTCATGCCACCAGAACCCAAATACTGACCAATGGCAACCTCCTGAAACACTAACGGGATTCCGCATACCACCATAGACACGGCATATGTTACTAAAAACGCGCCTGAAAGAAAAATAGGAAATTAATAGCATTCAACTACCCATCAGTTGAAAGGGGAAATCCAATTTTATCAAGCAATTTTCAGAGCTGAGATAGTAAATACAAATATGTAGTGTATAGGTTTTTAAAATTATTTATTTTTATTGCAAGCATAAACAAACAAATGGTATGTATGAAGATCAGTGGCATGAAGTACCTTTTATTGTATTTACTGCTGCAGCTAGAGTAGGACTGCTCTTGACCGATTTTTCAATTTTCACTTTTTTGCCATTTTTCTAACTCTTTTTACCTATTTTTACTGCCATCTAATCTGTTTTCTTTATCTACGTCTATATCTATTTTTGCAGCATGATGCTCCTCTGTACACATGTCAATGTTAGATAATTATTGAACAACTTTGATACTTTTAAGAAACATGTAACGGCGACTATTAAGACTTTCTGGGTACTACCAAGAGTTGCCTGAAGGCCCTTCTAATTATACCATTACTATGTTAGAGGCTAGGCAGATTTAAGGAGGTATAAGTGGCATTTAAACTATCAATTTGTTTGACTATTCCGCCATCCTTAAATTAGATTCAGCAAATTTCCATGAAAATTAAACGCGATAACGAAAGGTATATCGTACAAAAAGTACCAAGGGGATAGTTTGAGGGCGTGGTTTTCTTACCATTTTTGGAACAGGTTGCACTCGAGCGACTTTCCAAGAAGATGAGTATATCCATTTTCGGTAAGACAGAGAATAAAGTCTGGAAAAAACGGGTGAGAGTTCGTTGGCTGATGATAATAAAAGGTGCCCAAAAAGAGGTGAAAAAAACTTTGACAAACTTTATAAACTGACGCTGTTTATCGATCACCTAAATAACTTTTGTTTTCACCATTCAGAGAGCTTTCGATAAATTAGAGCATGGTTGGCTTCCAGGATCGCTCTAGTTTGAAGTAGTAGTTATATGCCTATGAAGCCAATCAAACACGGCTTCAAAATTTGGGTTATGTGCACGAATAGGATATATGCTATCATTCGAAGTACATGAAGGAAAGAAACAGAGACTCATAGATGATACACTGGGTAAAAGGACTGTACTACAATTATTGATTGAGCCATACCATTTATACTTTGATAATTTTTACTCCACAATTGAATTGCCGTCGAGTTTGCTCTCATGGAGTCGTAAGTGGTGGATTAATTAACTTTTTTGGATCAATACTGGCCAATGAACTGCTTGGTGATTTTTCCGGCAGAACACATAGAGGTGCACCAACAATTACAAGTAACAACAAAATGCGTAAAATTGGGGGCTGCTCTTTTTCCACCAATAATATATCAAGAAAAACAAAAAATGTTTGGATGCATTTACTAGTAAAGGGGACATAATGGAAGATGCCGAAGTTGTTCCACCAAAACGAATGCCATAACGTCAAAAATATCATATAGGGAGTGCAATATTGGCCTATGCTTAGACTGTTTCGCAATATTTTATAGGAATGGGTAGATATATAAGGTCGTTATTTAGAGTTTGTATGAGTAGTAGTATATAATTATTATCTGTGTGGTTTACGTTTTCGTTTGTATTTTTTTAAGTACTGCTTTGGTACATTTTTTGCGATTTTGTTACTAAAAATAAGAGGCTCTATGATGGCTAACCACCACAATAAGCGTTAATGGTTAATGAAAACGGTTAGTGGCATATATAGAAGCCACCTCAAAAAAAGCTTCTGACGGTAATCTAATCGCACATTATTATTTTTTGTATGATAGAAGCATATTTCAACAAAATTTTACTTTAAATTCCTAAAAAAAATATGAAAAAATAATTTTCTTGTTAAAGGGTTTTAAATACCCGCTTATCTTTATTCGCAGTCTTAGTCTTCCACCCGGCGCCTCTCCAAGTGGAAATATGCTCCCAGATCCCGATAATATCCGAGGTGGACCTAAATTAGCAGCGTCTGAATTAGAGTGGACGGCTGATCATAACACTTCTCAAAATGCAACTAACCAAACTTAAACCCTTCTATAGATCTGATTTTAGAAATGCGCTCAGCCTGCGACTGAGTAACTAGAAGAAGAAAAAATGCTGAGCAGTACTAAACAAGACCAGGAAGTCACACTACTCAAATTTGGATAGGAGCGTAATGATATACCTACACTATCATATTCTAGGGATCTGGGAGTTGAGCATAAAAAATGAAGACTACATAATTTTAAAATGATGCATAAATGAGGAAATCACAGAAGAGTGGGTTTCATCGTCAGGCCGAATGCAGCTCCGTATATAGAGGAATTCAATACGATTTCGGATACAGTCCTATATAAATCAGTGAAAGAATAAATGAAACTATTGTGACGATCTAAGATTAGAATTGTAACTGAAGATCGAGTAGGAAGTCGTTATAGCTGACTTCAACTCTAAAATAAGCACAAAACAGGAATAAAAAACCAACAATAGGCGAGTACGTTTATAGCGAGCGAATCGAGAGAGGTGAATGAATGTCGAATGCCATTAGGGAACCTGGCATGTATATGATGTCTTTATGCATACCTCATATCAGAAAATATACCAAACGGCTTATAGTAAAGAATATCACAATTTTAAACTTGTCCAATTTAGAAATTGACCATAAAAAGGGAGTCATCGACAAAAAAACAGCAGATAACACAAGCTCATACATATAAAATTTAATAGCCAATTTATCTAATAACGAACTAAAAGAAGACAACTACGCTTGAGTCAAATAAGATATTAACGTAAAACAGCTCCCAAAGGCAATATTGAGGAATAAACAAACATTCTCCAAAAACAACAATAACATCTAGAAAGAGGCCATTGTTAGAAAAACGAAGACAGATAAGAAAAGGAACCATAAAATATGTAGAACTAAAGCAGCAAATCAAAATGCAACTGAAAGATGATAAGAAAAGAAAGATGACAATTCGATTAAAGAAACCATTAAGAAGAGAAGAGTGTGATGTGATAATTTTAGAACTGACCCTGGAAAGGAAACATGTTTATTCATTGATGGTACCGTTACATCAGATACTAAAGATAGTTGAAGGTTTTTAAATAGATCTGTACGAGTTTAAAGTAAAAAATTATAGTCAAATTTATGGTTGACTAGAAATCCTAAGAACGTTGGGTTGAAAGACCTATCCGAGATAACGGGTCAGGAAGCACGAACAGCCCTCACTGATATAAAGAAGAGCAAAATACCAAAAGAAAATGGGGTAATAATAGACATAACTCAAAGATGATTGAAATTCAGCTAATTACGGTGCTACCGTAGTGTTTGAATGGCGTAGAAATCAACTGCAACGTTACCGACCCATTTCCAATATCCTTGTCGCATCTATTTGGACTACTGAGATAATAACTACAAGATTGACTAGAAATTTAGCTGTTTACCAACCAAGTGAGCAGGCGGCAATCAGAAAACATTATTTTACTACAGACCATTTACCGACCACAAAATTTTCTAATCAAAAAGGGCAACAAATATTAATATCCTCTATATTTGGCTGTTGTTGTTTATGATAATGCATTTGATTTAGTGGAAAAGTAGACTGATTATTCGACTCGTACTTCAAAACTGTAAAATAGGCAGTAGGTTTATCCAGCAACCGTAAAAGATGGCCATTAAAGCAACTGTTTCATTCCAACTTCATTCATAGACCAACAAAATGGCACTAAACAGGAGAGCCATAGATCTCCTAAAATCTATAAGTTTGCGTTGGAAGATGATATTTAAGCAGCTGGAGTGCAGTATAACATCAATAAACAACGAATAAATTATTTAAAATATGCAGATGAGACTGTCGTGAAATCATGAAGAACTGAAGGTAATGCTACTAGACTTAGACGAACAATTATCAGAAACATACCTTATATAAAACACAAATGATGTGTATAATGAAGAAGGAGATGTACGAAACAGAAAATCTCAAACAGAAAAAGAAGATGAACGCTTGGGACAGCGAATCCTGCTCAGAAGAGAGAACCAAACCATAGAAACAGGCAGCAGGATGACAATTATGGATGACATTTGATACATTGGGCCATATAATGAAAAATGCGTATCCTGACGGTATTGTGCTACGGATCAAAAAACTGGACTATGATATCAAAACACATTAATAGCTCAGCACGCAATAGAAAAAGCAATGTTAGAAGCCTCTTTGAAAGATAGTAAAACTAACGTATGTATAAAGCAAACTGCAAAACTCACAGATCTAGTGAAGGAAGCAGCAATAATTAAATTACAAAAACTGAGCTTTATCCATAATACCGAAACAGAATTTTTGCACTCGACGCGCGTTTCGCTAACCATGTTAGCATCATCAGGAGATGATTAAAACTAAAATTAAAATCTACCTAACTCCCTTTTATACTACTGTTTGCTCAATCAAGCGGAACTAAAAAG
>MU191554.1:2808-34918 GCA_016904865.1 Pissodes strobi
AGAGAGAGAGAGAGAGAGCCAAAATCAAGTTTTGAAGTGGCTAAAATTGCCCCAACAACAAAATCAACATTTTTGAAAGGTGAGTGGCAATGCCAGTCTCTAATAACCTGCAAAAATATTTTTGCTTAACATATTCTTATATTAAAATTCATAAACACAACATAAATATTTAGTTCTCTTTAGATTGTATTTTGCGGTTGTTATCGACAACACAGGAATATCTTGTTTCTTCCTCCATTAAATTTTAAAGTATTTCACTAGCACGTGACAGTATATTAGCATATCATCATTTAAACTAATTTTTACATGATTATAGGCCTCCTTTTTTAAGATTGTTTGATAATTGACCTACTAATTTCAGATTTATTAGAAATGTGTTCGATTTCGTCCGTCTGCTGAGAATTATAGGACAATGTAATACATTATTTATTAGACTAGTCTTACAGTCACAAAAAAAACGGTTTATTTTCTAAATGATTCTAAAGCGACATGAAAGAGTTGAATTTACTATGAGAAAGACGATGGCTGAGATGGGTAATTCTTTAAAAGCCACGTGGCAAGACCAACAACCTTGATCCCTTAGTCTTGAACTACTAAATCTGATATTAGCTTGGTCTGATCTTGGGTATGTTAGTTTTGGCTCAGTTTTTAAGACAAAGTCTTACTGTTGGCTAACCAGTGACCAGACTTTTTTTAACGTTATATTCACCTTTTTGTGCTGTGTTAATTATTAAAAAGTGCGTGATAAATTAGTAGAGACCGGTTTAGTTTTTTTAAATTATATAAAATGATTATACTAAACAATTCACTTTTCAGAAATTTACGTAGAACTTAAAATTTTAATTTGATGACATAATTATCAAATATATTGAAATAGCTGCATTGTCAATGTCTGAAGTATACTTTTGGCTAAAATATAAATGGTCATAAAATCAATTTGTCTAAATATTAATAAACAATGATATCCTGCAAAAGCGAAATCTAGGCGGGATTAACGAAGCAAAGGAGACAATTTCATCTGCGACAACACCCCCTTATTTTTTCCATTTTCTATAGTTCAGCAGCAGTAAAAACATCCTCTACTGGCGACAAAATATTCCCAATCCAATTTGCAATAATCCAGATATTGGAGTAACATATTCGTTTGTAACTGGCAGTGACGGATCAGTCCAATTTATTCACTGCCCCATTTATCAGAGATCGAGATGAATCACTTTATGAAATGGCCAAAGCTGCCAACAGTGATACAGAAAAACTGATTTTTTTGTTGAGGAAATATATGTCAAAAACACACAGCGATTTTTTCATAGAAATGTCAGTAATGTTCATTATCTCGGTATGTTCTAATTAATAGCTTTCAGCAAAAAAATAAAATAAGAAATATGGATTTTGCGGCACAATAGTTAAATTTTATAGAATGCTTATAAAAAAAATCAATATATCACAATCCAAAAAATAAGTGTAAAAGAATATTATCCAATTTAATCGAATAAAATTTTAAAAATACGTCGTAAAAGGTAATGGTAATATCAATACTAATCGCAATAATATGTAAAAAAAATTAAAACAACAAGGGCAGAGCTCGTACTCATCTATAAGTGCAACGAGCATGCAAGCGCTCCGTACTGATATTTGAAATGCACGAAAAATAATTATTAAATATCAATTTATTCCCGCTAAAATATATTAATAAAAAGGCATATTATATCTGTATTATTAAAGTCGATATGAACTAGCGCACATGAAAAACCGAGTCACGTGCAAATACTATAATATAATACACGACGGCTTTATTGGAAAAGCGTGCAATAAATTACCATTAATTCGCCGTTATTTATCTCAGTCCAATATCAACAAGAGAAGACCAATAAAATAATGAGTTAAGAGATAACGTTTTTTAGTTTTACACCTCAGTGTCCAAATAGAGAGTGTCTTTAGTTTAGTTAAGAACTATTGTTGTATTTGCGCAAGAAAAAATTCCCACAAAATTTGGGATAACTGCAAAGGAAGCGGAATTGAGTTATGCTACTTGGCAATGAGCGAGAGTAGATTTCGGTTTCTCATAAGATGGCTTAGATTTGATCACATCTGGACGAGAGCTAAGCGAAAAGGGATTGACAAATTAGCTACAATGAGAGAACTTTCTGAAAAGTTTTCGATACATTTTCAAAGTAACTTTATTGCCAGTAAGTTTCTAACAGTGTGAGTTCAAACAATATATGCCAAGTAAGCCAGCCAAATATGGCATATAAATGTTCGTGCTAGTAGATGCTAATGCCGGATATACACCTTTGGCCAAGTTTGACAAACCTCGGCGAACACGAATGTGTGTGAGGTCTGTTTGTCGTAGGGGTTCGCAAGACCGAGACGGCATCTCGAAGAAAAAATTTAGTCTCGGTCTCGGTCTCGGGTCTCGAAGCTCGAGACCGAGACCGAGACTAGCTTGGACTCGGTCTCGGTCTTGTCTCGGTTTTGTCTCGATCAGTTTGAGCAAATAAAAAGTAATTAAATAATTTATTAATTTATTTCGTTAGTAACACAAACGTTACTTCGGAATGTTAAGTTAAATGAAACATCTAATAAGTGTCTTTTGTGTATCAGTTCTTGGTGTAGATGTGATATTAGGGATAAACTTCTTAAATAATTTTACATTTTTTTTTGCAACAGTTGTTTGGATAATAATAGTTAACTTAAATAGGTACCTAATAATATTTTAATATATTTCATGTTAGTTTCTAAATTGTTGTTTTGTTATAAAAATGCTTACCTCTAATGTAGGTAGGTATACAAGTGATAGGGATTTTTAAGTATGTACAGGATGTCCCAAATTCGAGCCTCATCATTGGGATCTCGGAAACTAGAAGAGATACGAGGTCGGTGGAGGCCAAGTTGTGCAATTTGATGCTTATCAAAATGCCATCTTAAAAGTTTAAAAATTCCGAATACTTACGAAGATTTTTGGGACAAACCGAATATTCGCCATTTCATTTTAATTTTTTATGACTCTATTTGAATAGATATAACAAAATAATTTACACTTTCTCATTGCTACTTTTTCTGTTCTACAAGATGGTGTTATCAGATTTTCAAACCGACGTTTCGTCTTGGAGCTGCCATCATCAACTTTGTTTTTTTTAAATACGGCTCTGGATTTTTTATTACGGATTTTAAGAGCATCTAAAGTCCCAAAGCCAACGATGTATCGCACTTATTCGAAAAATTCATGTTAATGGCATTTTCTATAACAACTCATGTGTTAGAGAGAGACAGAAAACATATGTTTGGTAAGATTTTACCAGGAAATCCTCAAAATTATTTTTTCGAATAAGTGCGATACATCATTGGTTTTGGGACATTAGAAGCTCTTAAAGTTCGTAATAAAAAATCCAGGGTCGTATTTAAAAAAACAAAGTTGATTATGGCAGCTCAAAGACGAAACGTCGGTTTCAAAATCTGATAACACCATCTTGTAGAACAGAAAAAGTAGCAGTGAGAATATGAAAATTATTTGGAAATATCTATTCAAATAGACTCGTAAAAAAATAAAAATGAAATCACGAATTTCCGGTTTTTTCTAAATATCTTCGGAATTATTCGGAATTTTTTTACATTTATGGCATTTTGATCAGCATCAAATTACGCAACTTTGCCTCCATTTAGCTGATCTCGCATCTCTTCTAGTTTCCGAGATCCCAATGATGAGGCTCGAATTTGGGACACCCTGTACACATAAAAGCTAGGTACCGATTTATGTCAATTTTATTGTCAAAGTCAACGCTTTTTCTTCTTATTTTTTACAATTCTTATCAGTTGTAGCGTAGCCATTTTCAAACATTCTGTATTATATGGAAACATTTATTTTGAAAACTCTTAAAATTTAACGGTATACAGGGTGTCGCGAAATTAGTGGACGAAACATCAACCATGTATTTATCGGTCAAAAATAACTAAAATTTTTCTTATAAATATATATCGGGAAGGGAGCTAGAGCCTCTTAAAAATGGGCCCCAGAATATGGTTTTCTTTAATTATTTCCGAAACGGTGTAAAATAGAGTTTTAAAATTTTGGGATTCTACTAACTTCAATATTTAAAAATGGAATTAAAAATAAAAATTTTAGTCAGGTGCGAACATTTTAGGGGGTGAATCTAAAAATTAACTTTTTTTTGGGTTAACTTTTTATATATTTTTTCTTCAAATTTTGAAAATTTGGTTTTTTTTTCGCAAAAAAGTGCCTCTTAATTTGCTTCGCTAGGACGCAGCGTTTTTGAGAAAAACGGATTTTAAAGTATACTGACTGCCAAAAACGGCTGTAAAATGAAGGTTATAATTTTTGATATTCCCCAAAAATTCCTTTTGTTGTTACAAAACTTTATATTATTATAAAATAGTAGAAACACTAGTTCAAGAAAAAAGTTATGACAGATTTTCAAAATTTGATAAATTATAGCGTTCAATTTACACCCGTTTTTGGCAGTCGGAATACATTTATAATCCGTTTTTCTCAAAACTCTGCGTCCTAATGATACAAAATAAGAGGCACTTTTTTACCCAAAAAAAAAAAAATATTAAAAATTTGTAAAGAAAATAGAAAAATAGCCCACAAAAAAGTTGACGTTAATTTTTTATATTCACTCTTAAAATGTTACGCACCTGACCTGACTAAAATTTTCTATTTCTTATTCCATTTCCGAATTCTAGATATTAAACTTAGTGTACTTAGAGGAATTCCAAAATTTTAAAGCTCTATTTTACACATTTTTGGAAATAATTAGAAAAAAACATCTTTAGGGGCCCACCTTTAAGAAGCTCTAGCTCCCGTAGGGGGCGTTTCCCGATATATGTTTATAGAAAAAATTTAAGGTATTTTTGACCAATAACTACAGGACTAATGCTTCGTCCACTAATTTTGTGACACTCTGTATAGGTATACGGTATATACTGTATAAGTGGATATGGTCAAAGGTAGTCATTCATCTTTTAATATACTAATCTGACCCGGTTGTACCAGAAGCTGATATCCAGTTGTTTTAATGGATATGCGATGTTTTATTACCTTGTAGATATTACGAAAAATGTGAAACTGACTGTGCTTGGAAATGGCTCAAAATAAGTTATCTACATAATTACATATTATGTACATAACAGTATAACCTTTCTTTTAGAATCTTAAAAAGAAGCAACCCAATTCAAAATAAACAAGCGTTATACACGGATTTGCACGATTTTTCAATTTTTTGGTTGATTGGACCCCGTTGGCATAAATTGCCAATAACATACATAAAAATTTTATTTTTTCAGAAAAATAAGTTTTGAAAATTCAACAAATAAAAATATTTTTCGAGACCGAGACCCGAGAATAACAACCGCATAGAAGCGACAAAACCCGTCGGCAGCTTTGAAGTTGGAGAGCCAAGTTCAATCTGTCATATGTGACAGATGGCCGGTTTAATACACTGAGATAAATGCATTGAAGGGAAAAGAAATGCTATACACCGATAAAACATGTAATTAATTACATGTTTATTATTTACTTTATTAGAAATGTATTATGAATAAGTTATCTTTTAGGATTTAACGGTTTAATTCAGAGTTTACTGATTTGTCGCGTTCTATGGTTTATGTTTTCGTCTCGCGTTACGAAATTTTCGTATCGTTGATTGGACGATTAATCCAAACTAACCAAATCTATTAAAATTGTTTATAGTGTATCGGAATCGGCTCAAATAAGTAAAATAAGTTGAGACTAAGGGAAACTAACCCAAAGTTGATTCGACTACTAGCCCAACCTAACCAAATCTATTAAAATTTATTATAACGTATCGGAGCCGCTTCAAATGACTAAAATAAGTTGAGAATAAGTGAAACTAACCGAAAGTTGAATCGACGACTAACCCAAACTAACTAAATCTATTAAAATTGATTATAACGTATCGGAAGCGCTTTAAATGACTAAAATAAATTGAGACTAAGTGAAACTAACCGAAAGTTAATTGGACGACTAACCCAAACTAACCGAAAGTTGAATCGATGACTAACCCAAAATAACCAACTTTTTTAAAATTGATTATTACGTGTCGGAACCGCTTCAAATTACTAAAATAAGTTGAGAATAAGTGAAACTAACCGAAAGTTGATTGGACTACTAACCCAAACTAACCAAATCTATCAAAATTGATTGTAACGTATCGGAACCGGTTCAAATGACTAAAATAAGTTGAGACTAAGTGAAACTAACCGAAAGTTGATAGGACAACTAACCCAAACTACCCAAAAGTCAATCAGTTACACGTACTATTAACATATGTCAAAAGAAATAAATAATGATGAATATTTCATGATGGATATATCGTTGTAATGTCATTGTAATATGTCAAAATGTATGTTAGAATATTGTAAATTCATTCCTTATTAAACGTTTTCAAATATGACAGATGAATATATTCGTCAATATTTCCATTAATATAACAGATATCGAAAAAATTGTTTAACAAAAGATTTTAATTTTTCGGTGCTCTATCGTTTGACAATAAAATATGACTCGTGCAACTGTCACATTTGATAGTTACAGCTGTCAAATTCGTTTATTTTAATTTGACATATGTCAAAATATATTGTTAACATTTTGACATATTTAAGAATTTAAGTATTATAACTTGACATATATTTTTAATCATTAAAGAATGCAATGCAATGGGGTTCGAAACTAAAACAAGTAAAGAAGGTGGATGATCACCATATTGATATGTTTTACTTAAAAGTCCCATACCTTCGTTGGGCTCAAACATTCACTAAATCTTTGACGTAACGGATGCATACATGCGTCTGCGCCGCTCTCTCATAACATTTTTGAAAAAGGTTCGAATTCTTCTAAATAAAAAATCGGTAATTGACAAAAAACTTATTTTAATCATTTGAACCGGTTCCGATAAGGGTCCAGTTTTGATCCAGGATCGTCATTTTACCCCGGCTACATATCCTAAGAATTTCAGCTCTCTAGCTATACTGGAACATGCTTAATTAAAGGGGCGTTTCACTTTAAAAAGCGTTTCATTTTTTCTGACTTTACCCTCGCTTAAGACGTCACTTCAATAATAAACCAAAGAAAACTGGCGTTAACGCAAAAATTTTGTCGTCGAGGACTGTACTAAACAAATCTCGGACTAAACTAAACTGACAAGCACGTGGAGATGACAGTTGGCCGGTTTACTTCCCACTCCTAATTTTTGAACGGGATTTATGTTGTCGCTTCTCTGCGGTTGTTATTCTCGGCCGAGACCGAGACCGAGAGTCTCGTTACCTTGGTCTGCAAACATTTTGACAACAAACATTTTGACAATACGTCCATTGTGTGGTTGCCATAATTGTACACAAATGATTCGCCAAATGTTTCGACAAATGTTTCGGCAAATATATTGGCCAATGTGTATGTCCGGCATACAATGGTATACACTTCCAATTTGGAAGGATATGTGGGAGCACAACCCGAAGGTCACTACAAATTGGGTAATAGCGACGAAGAAATAACTCTTTGATTGGTAGAGCCAGTTGTTGGTACTAACCGTAATATTACTGGAGACAATTGGCTTAGTAGTATAACGATGTTAAAAAAATTGCTAAAAAAAGCTGACATATATCAGTACTGTAAGGAAAACAGGTGTGAGGTCCCTCAAGAGTTTTGCCTCACAAAAATCGCGAAGAAAACTCGTTTCTTTTTGGTTTCCAAGAAGTTTGTGCCATGGTGTGGTACTGCCTCAAGAAAAACAAACAAGTCGATGATATTAATATTCTCGATGCACCATGATAACCCAATATATGAAGAAACTGGAGAGGCCATGAAATCAGAAATAATAACTGAATACAACCGCAGCGAAATCGCACCAGATCTACGGTGGATAAGTTTTGCCAAAATTACAATATTGCAAGCAATACACATCGATGGTCCATGGTGTTTTTTGATCTGCTAAATATTTGTGGCACAAATGCTCTTTGCGTCCAGCGAGTTTCTTGAAAAGTGTCCTTGGGAACTTATCAAACCTTAAATTGAAGTCAGATCAAGAATTATGCAATTACCAAGAGGAATACGACAACGAGCTAAATGCCTACTGGGCACCGAAACTATTCCCCCTCCACTTCCCTAGCTACCACTCAATTATGTCGGACGTTGTCAAATCATCTAGAAGGTCCTGTATGAAGTGCGGAAGTTTTGTCTGCAAAAACCATATAAGAGATAGCTGTATTGGATATTTGAGCGAGTAAAAAATTGATATTTTCAATAGTTTCTGTTACATTCTAATTTTTTATTTAAACTTTAAATTTGGTTATTTTCAAATAAAGTTTGTTTATGTTTAGGATTACCGTTGTTTGCCAAAGTTGCACCAAAGTTGTTTTTTAACTAAATACTTATTAACGATCAATAAATGCTTTAAAAGACATATAGCTGGGAATTTTAAATTATTTGTGCCAAATAAATTGCCATTGAAAAAATAACATTTCATATATCATTAGAAATAGGTTAGAAATCAGTCAAAAAATAGTGCTAATAAAATTTTTAAGTAATATGCTTTATAGGTAAATAAATGGTGGTCTACGATCGTAGACCGATTATTTTGACACCGAATCTTCAGTAAATGGCATATAATTAAAAAAAAGGCTGATACGTGGGTTACGTAATAAGTTATTATATCAATAGTAATGAAATGGGTTCACATATAGGATGCAGTGACTCATATTACATAACTCAAATAAGTCAAAGTAAATCATGTAAGAAGCTCTTACTGCTTAGGTCGTAGATGAACACTTTTAGCTCATACAACATATAAACTTGTATTCAAATGTTCATAATTGATCTTATGGCATGGCCACAATAAATTTGATTTTCCTAATATATGGCACAACTTTGCCAGCCATAAAATGATATACAATATAACGAAGTTTGTCAACTTCAAATTTAGTAGGCTAGTTTAAGATTCTCTCATTTCCTTAAGTCAGATAAACTTAGTTTTACTGAATTTACGAGCCTAAAGTTCGTGTTAGATAAACAGTTGTTAAGGAATTTTGAGAATTTGCTTTAGGGAAGTCGAAAATGCCGGTGTGTAACGGAAAACAAGTAATATATTTTCCAGAAATTTCACGTAATTTTGCAAGATATTCCCCAAATTAGTTTGGCCTATTTAAATTTACGTCCAAAAGCTTATAAGCCTGATAATTTAACAAACGACCCTTTAGTACGTTTTATGTAACATTTTTGCTGATCGTCCTATGTAATCAAGATTTAAACTAAGTTGTACATAGAAGATTCTTAAAAGCTCTATGTTAAGCTAGAGAAAATCACCATTTTATACACTAAAATATCACAAACTTTCTGATAATTTTCATAATTGTTATATTTCCAATGGTTTGATAAAACGTTACTAAAAATACCGTGAAATTCCTGGTATTAAGACAAAATAACATCGTAATTTGATTGATTTGTACACCAAAAATACAACAGAGATTTATTTGCTCTGCGCCAAAGCTAATCTCTTGAACTATTTTTATATGCACCCTATTTTTATGAAAATAATTTACCTTCACGCCATGTGCAACGATACCTTTTCCAACTTTCCTGTACTTAAGTGTAACCTTAGCTATAATGAAATGAGCGTAGGCCAAACCACTTTCCGTTTTAACATACTAATTGAGATTTCGTATTTAAGGGAGTACACAATTTAAAGGGATCATTTTTATATTAAATCAGTGGTTGATGCTCAAAATTAAGTATTAATTAAAAAAGTCGTTGACTGCGTAAAAGGCTCTCTCCAGTAAGTATAATCTCAAGGCTCTGCGAAATGCGGGAAAAATGTTATTGACTTCAGTTCAAATGGTAGATAATTGTGCATTTTTATTGCATTGTACAATATAGAGCTTTTAACTAACTCTGAGCGTGGGGTTGGCAGATAAAGATCATGCTCCGCATTCCTAAGTGGATAGTTGTGAAATGGCCTATCTGGAATGGCAGATACGTGCTTGCGGATTAAGCAAACCGATTCAAATATGAATAAGGAAGGAATAGTTAGTATTTTAAATCTTTTAAAGCAATCTTGGCAGTGAGTTCTACTGTTTAGTCCCAGTGAATATCGAACAGCTCTCTTTTGTAGTTTGGAAATACGCTCAAATTGAGTCGCACAACACGTACGCCAGAATGGAAGGGCGTATCGGAGGTGTGACTCAAAAAAGACTTAATAGGCTGTTTTAGCAGTTAACACGTTAAGCTTCCTGGAAACAGTTCAAGAAGAACTTAAATTTTTTGATAATGCATCGATGTGCAAATCCCACTTCAAATGGCTGTCCACAACAAGCTCCAAGAATATCACATATTCAAGGACGACCTGCCCTGAAACCAAACTGACAATAGGTAAACAAGCCATTTCCCTCGAAATACCAACACAGTTGTTCCTTCAGTATGTGCTCAAATACTTTTGAGAAAACAGGGACCAGTGATATGGGCCGATAGTTGTTGGGATCATTCCTTGCTCCCTTTTTGTAGACAGGTATGACTTTAGACAGCTTCAAACAACTAGGAAAGACACCAGATCTTATTCTGGAATTTATCAACTAAGTATGGGGTATATCAGCTGATCATTGAGTTGTTTCACCATAGTAGCACTCATACCATAAACATCCTTACTGGGTTTGTTTTTAAGAGCATTAATGGCATCTCTCACCTGTATTAGACTTACCTCCTTAAAAGAAAAACCCAAACCATTCTCTAAGCCCTCAGCTATTTAACATCATAATGAATGAGATAATTAGTCACGTCAAGAACTCAGGCAGAGGGTACAGATTTACAACTCGTGAAATAAAAATCTTCTGCTATGCCGACGACGCTGTGATCATGGCTGAAAGCGACGATGACCTTCAAGGACTCTTGCACGCATTCTATGTCAAGGCTACAACATGCAAAATATCCATTACCAAAACAAAAACACTCGTAATCGCTAAAGAACCCGTCAGATGTAAACTCGCACTCGATAATAATTTAGTGGAGCAGGTAATGGAGTTTAACTACCTAGGAGTGCAAATAACTTCCAGTCAAAACAGAGACAATGCAGTAAGGGCCCAAGCGAACAAGGCTAGCAGGATAGAAGGTGCCCCACGAGACGTAGTATGGAGCAACAAACACATGGGGAAACAGGCTAAAACTGAGATCTAAAATCTATAAAACTTGCGTACGACCCGTACTGACATACGCTACAGACACCCGAGCAGACACCAGCCGAACCAAAAATATCCTGCGAACAACTGAAATGAAAATACTTAGGAATATAGCAGGATAGGAATAAGAGACAGGAAAAGGAACACTGACATAACAAACGAATGCCAGATAGAGGACATAGTCAGATGGGGACGGAAGCGTCGTAGAGCCTGGAATGACCACGTCACTAGAATGAATATGAACAGGGTAGCAAAAATTGCTCGAGACGGGTTGCCACAGACACGCCGACCACTGGGCAGACCTCCCAAAAGATGGAAAGACTGCTGGACATCCATATCCCAAGAAAATTAAGTTGGAAAATACAAGCCTAAGGCTTAAAATAAAAGGAAAAAGAAGAAGAGAAAGGCCCATAGCCAAGACATCCATTCAAAAAGGGATAGAAGAAGTGTCCCAGAGGTGGTGGTTTAATCTACCGGAACATAGACATGCCAAAGATTTCATCACCAAAGCTTCGGTAAAATTAACAGTATACTTGTTAAGTTATAGTCGGGAGTCAATAAGAATCATAGTGGGACTATTAACAGGACACTGCTGACTAAAGGGACATATGCGTCTCATAGGCCTGGCGGATGAAACCCTGTGTATGTTCCACCAGAAAGGAGAGGAGTCGGCAAAACACATTCTCTGCCACTGTGAAGAACTTTCGAGGTTGCGCTTCGAAACTCGGGGACAACCAATTCAAAAGCGTTAAGCTACACCATGGAGCCACTGGCACTGACGTCATTAGTGGTGTTACTAAGTACAAAAGATTGCAACGTACTTCTATATGGCAAAACTTTAGTTTCAAAAACTTTGCGGCACAGAAGATTAGAATCGCGCCATGATTTAATGATGATTAAGTCGCTAGATACAGCTATGAAGCGCCGTAATATCCGAGTTGCTCCAAGTGAAACAAGTTTCGTCCGCAAAGAGATAGACCTTTCCGCTAATGTCCAGACAAGTAATGTCGTTGATAAACAGCAGAAACAAAATGGGGCCTAGTAAAGAACCCTACCTCACAATTTATTGTGAGTTACAGTTACTAAGGTACGACTTAAACCATTCGAGAAGCACTCCGCTGAATTCGTAGTACTGCAATTTATTAATTAAGATATTATGATTTACACAATCGAAAGCTTTAGAGAAATCATAGTAAATGGTTGCTGTAGAGTGATGGTTATTCAAATTCTAGTATACATAGTTAAAGAGGGAAAACATAGCATCATTTGCGCATTTGTTACTTAAAGATCCAAATTGATGGGTAGTAAGTATTTTATATTTAGAGAGAAAAGATAGAAGCCTTTTTTTAACCAATCTTTCAATGATCTTTGATAACGGGGGAAGGAGTGCAATTGGGCGATAGTTCGAAGCTTGGTCGTTATCTCCTCCTTTCTGCAAAGTAATAATTATTGCCATCTTAAGACAGTTTGGAAAAACCCCATTTTGGAATGACTTGTTAATTAAAGTAGTAAGATGGTTTAATGTTTATTCCGGCAGGTTTGAGAACATTTTATAGTAAGCCCATCAGTTCTAGATGAGGATTTGTTTTTAATGTCATTGATTGTGCTGCGAAGCCCAGCAAATGCTACAGGTATAAAGAAGAAACTCTGTAAATTCACATTAGCATTAGAGAGATGTGAGAGTGTGTCATAAGAAGGAATATGGTGTTCATTAAATCTTTAGCCACATTTACAAAGTAATTGCTTAGGTTCTCAGGTGAATTAGCGATAGTGCCAGATGAAGAAGTCCTATTCCTCAAGTCATTCACAATAGATCATGATTCTTTGGCAACGTTACCGCATTTAGCCAGCCTTCCATTATAATAAATGTCCTTGGCAGCTTTTATAGTTTTATAATACAATGTTCTGTAAAGATTCACGTAATCATGGAAGAAGACGCAGTCCTAGTATTTTTTTATGTGAGATAATGAACGCATGTTCTTTGCAGATGTGCGTAAGCCTTTAGTTGACCATGATTTATGTTGTTTAATAGTGATAGGCCTAGGCGGAAAGGATTTGAACGCCCGAGGAGATAAAGTTTTTATAAATCTAGAAAATTCGGTATCGACATCATCAGATAGGACAACCCAGTCAGTTGTTAGACATGGGTGCTTAAAAATTAGAACATTTTTGTTCGAAAAAATACGAGATAATTTACGGGAAGCAATTTTGCATTTTAATTTTATCAAAAATTTTGTTAATACTGTCTCATGATCACCCGAGTTAAGGACAGCACAGTCAACGAATTCTGGATCAAAAGATGACACGACATAGTCTATAGTACTGGAACTAGTTTTGGTTATTCTTGTTGGTGAATTAATATGAATGATTATACCAAAAGGGTCGAAAATGGACCGAAGGGATTCTTGAACAGCATACCTACTGGAAAAATCAACATTAAGGTCGCTACACAAAATTAATTTGCTTCTTAAAGGCAGGGACTCAAGCAAGCTCAGTAATCTTTGACTGAATACATGCAATTCAGCGTCAGGTGTTTTGTAAACACAAACAAGATAAAGCTCATAAGCATTATAATAGACGATGGAAAATTCAAATACTTTCTCACACAATAAATTATCGAACTTAGTTACTGCCGAAAAGTCGTTGTTAGTAGGTATCATAGTACCTCCATGAGATAAATTACTTCTATTAAATCTAGTTACTGTGGTATAATTTTTGGCAAACACAGGCTCATCAACATTTAACCAATGTTCAGTTATGGCAATGATTTCTGGAAAATTATGATCTTCTAATAATAGAAATAATTCATCTGTTTTGCGTCTTAAGGACTGAATATTAATAAGAAAAACACTAAGCTTGCCATCATTCAATTTTTCAGAGGGTGCTCAATCTACCTAAAAATTCCCCCGTCCAATCGGAGATCCAGTAGCAAAATATTTGATATGACTTTCCCTAACCTTCTGAAGGTGTTGAAGTCTCTCCGATGAAAAGAAAGACCTGAAGGCAGAGAGATCCGTCTCAACCTCAGTCGGACCAATACCGTAGGCGTCGTGGAAGCTATAATATAACTTACGCAAGGAGTCCACGTCACAAGTCCCTCCGAAGCTAGAGCCAATTTGATGCTGGAGTTGGTGTGCCCTTCAAAACACACACTGGAGGGTTGGTCATGGAGATAGGCAAGGAACAGCCGAAGAGCCTTTAATATGGAGGGGTCCCTAAGCCTTAGCTGCATCCAAATCTGGCGACAGCCGCACTATAGGTGGAGTCATCGGGTCCATATCCAGCCCACTATCCCTCTTCGCACTTTTCTCCACAACAACCTTCAAATTCTCCAGCGCAAGAGACTTACTGACAGCCAAAGCTTCCCTGTCACAGCCAAACTCAAGGTAATTGCTGCAGGCGGCGATACCTTTAAGGATGTTAAGGATGAATTGGCAGTGACTATTCCGGTACCCGGTGGCCACATACTTATGTCCTTAAGCTGCTTTAGGTGGCATTTTTTCTGCACACCAAATTTTTTTTTGGCATAGTGTGCAAGCTAGTTTGCTGTATAAGGAGGTGGGGTGTTGGGCACTACCACATAATGCCAGTTTTTTTTATGGGGGATATGTGAGGTGTGAGAGCAATGACTTTAGGAGAAGTAATAACCACGGTGTCATGGATATCTGAATGGTCGGTCTGAGTCGAAAACGATTTTTTGTTTTTGGTGGGTTACTCCTAATAATTGGTTTATCTTTGGCAGCCAGCTTTTCTATCGTGAGTGCCATTTGGTTTACACTTTTCCGCATAACTCCCATTTTCTTCAATACTTTTTCCTTTGATGAGTCCTGAATCTGAACTTTAACAGACTCTTCATGATTGTCCATAAAAATAGATGACAGATTGAATATATCTAGTTTAATTTATTTGATCGAATGCAATAAAGTTTCTTGCCTAGTATCAGAGAATCTGGTATGAAGGCTGTGAATGTCATCTATTTTTTGTATAAAATTTTCCATTTGGAGCCATGGTTACACAAGGTGTCGTAAATTTCAGAAATGATAAAAAGATCATTGATCTCCTTTAGACAGGTTCCCAGAGCTTCGACATTTTTCTTAGAGATCTGCGATCCATGTAGCTGTGACACCTTGTCGTGAAAATATTTTAACGTAGGAGAGACACAAACACTGCAGAAGAATATAATATTGTGGTACTTTTGTTGGTAGAGAACCTTTTTTGTTGCCTTATCCAGCCCAGTACAGGTCATACAAAAATTCGGCGTACACTCTCCACTACAGAGAAGTTTATATTTGCTGACAGTTATGTATCTCTCATTACTTTCAACATCTACCTTTAACCAGGTTTTAATACTTTCATTCATAAATTGAATATTACCTAGACCTATGATCAAAATGTGTGAGTTGGAATATCTTATGACAATAATTTGTGTCTTCTTCTACTTTGCAGGCGTCATACATAGATTACTGTCATGTCTGATAGTTCATATGCAGGGCATGGTAAAGTAGCTTCTTCAGTTCTCAAAACTGAATTATCAGTTAGCATACTTTATTTTTTATAAATGGTGACACTGCAGAATTCCATCAATCTTCTAAAATAAATTTCGCCAATAAGTCTTTAAAGATAATTTTTTTGAGTACTGTGGACTAATCTGCAAGACGTGTTTGTTCTGCTACGTTCGGGTTTGGAACCTTCGGCAGCATGCACCAAAACAGAGTTTTATCCACAATACCGAAATAGAATATTTGCACCCGACGCGCGTTTCGCTAACCATGTTAGCATCATCAGGAGGTGATTAAAACAGTTTTAATCATCTCCTGATGATGCTTACATGGTTAGCGAAACGCGCGTCGAGTGCAAATATTCTGTTTCGGTATTGTGGATAAAACTCTGTTTTGGTGTTTGTTCTGGACCGGTCATTTGATAACGATCATTCCTACCTATTCCACGTAATGTATGCTCATTACTCATTAGTTTTAACAGTTGATTATTATGTCATATCTCTTGTTACTGACTGTTTCTCTCTCTCTCTCTCTCTCTCGCTTGACTGAAATCACTTGGGCCGAATTTCTGAAATTTCCCTACATATTTAATCGTCTTTTATTTTTAAAATTACTAAACACAATCAAGCTTGAGCGTAGTCATCATAAATACGTAGATACGACCCATCAAATGGCTAGTAGGATACGTTTCTTAATTGCCTTAATTATTAAAGATATGTCAACAAAAATTAAACTTTTATTTTTTGTATCAAAAGATATTTTTTTCACATAAATATGACTATGGCATTAGTAAACCAGTCCACGGGGGAAGAAACAGGAGGTCGTTTATATTTTATTGAAATATCGATTATAATAATAGAAAAAGTTTCAACTTTTAAAATTTTTAACATTCGTCTTTTTACATATTTGACAGGCCGCTATCAATCGTTGCCCTTCCAATGTGATGTCAGGCGTAAATTTTTTTGATGAGTTTTATTAATGATATATAATAAATATAAACCAAGGTTAAAACAAATGCGACAATGACAAGTAGTGATTCCCGATCCCGTTTTTTAAAAAATTACCGTAACTAAGAAATAAAAATCACCTACTTATAATTGATTTCTTTTATCTTACGTGTTACAGAAACCTGGGAGGTAAATATTTACAAACAATTTTTTGGGCATGTAAAACAGCTTTGCATATTTATTAATATTCAAGGGATATAAAAAATTCTAATTTGTAGAATTACTTTTTGTATTGGTCTTGAAATTCTAGATGCTTTTTATTGAACATATTCTATATCTACATTCCATTGATTCTTAGGTATTGACGTTTGAAAATTGATATTATGAACAATTTGTTGGGCAGTATATTCCATATGTATTGGCTTAGAGCAAAATGCTTTCCACCTTTCCACTTTAGTGGAATCTCTTTCCGGGCTAACAAAAAGTATTGACTTTTTACTTTCGGTCGCAAAATCGACACTTCCGGTTAAGCCGGTTAAGCCGGAGAGTGGTACCACTAAGTACTGCATAAAGGTATAGATAGTAAAAGCCGTTTTGTTCCAGGTAAAGCCGTTTGGAATATACTTCACGGCAAAATGTACAAAATATCAATTCTCGAAAGTCATTATCTAAGAAATCACTGAATCTAGGGTATATAGCATCTTGCATAAAATGTTTTAATCATAGTCGAAAAAATAATATTGGAGGATAATTCACTGATACAAATTAAACTTTCCTGTTATAGAAATGAATTTCCAATAATTATTTATATGCCCAAAAAATCAATACCCTATTTTTCTGGAACACGTAAAATAAACAAATTAAAAGGGAGGACATTATATCAGTAAATACTATAATTTCATTTAGCAAGTTTCTCAAAGTAATTCTAGAGGTGAAATGTTTTAAACATATTGAATGTCTTTTTCGTCATTGTTTCCTTAGTATGTGCCTGTTCAATCTTACTCTACTACTGATTGTTTCTACATGTTCTTAAAGAACGATGAAGATAAATTCATGCATTTTGTACTTTATAAATAACTTAGTATATATTTACTATATTTCCTTCCCTCTGTCTTTTTTCAATAACTACTATGTTGGGGCTTGGAACCTTCGGCAACATGCACTAAAACCAGAGAATATTTAGAATATTCTTGGCTAAAACGGAGTTTTATCCACAATACCGAAACAGAATTATTATACTCGACGCGCGTTTCGTTAACCATGTTAGCATCATCAGGAGATGATTAAAGCTGAATTTAAAACTCTATCTAACTCGTTTTTATACTAAAAATGTTTGCTTAATCAAGCGGCACCAAAGGAACCAATCCTGGCTTCCCACTAGTCACGCTCGATCAACCAATACAATAGACTATACGGAATAGGTCCTCTATATCTATTTCAACTATTTTTATATTTAATAATATCCAAACTTTCATATGCGTCTAATAATCTAATTATATTTTGAATTAATTTTAAATTTTTAATTGTTATTCTATGATTATTATCAAAAGCATGATCGGCAAAACATGATTTTTCTGTTCTACCATACTTTAAATGAGCTATGTGTTCATTGAATCTCGTATATATAGATCTTCTAGTTTGCCCAACATATTTTTGGATGCATGGTTTCATCCAATTCTAATACTTCAATTTTGTCCTTTCGACTACCTAATAATTTCTTAATGTTGAACTGAGTTTGGTATAGTTTGGTATACTAATAATTCAATAACTAATTATAGGTCATCTGAGGCCACAACATTAATTCCACTTTTGGTCATCTGTTAGAAATTATTTAAATAGAGCCCACAAAATAATATTCTCTTGCCACATATGAAAGTCAATATGCTCTTGGAATAACGTCAATTCCCTCAATTTGAGAACTCTTTCCTGAGGTGAAGACATTCTTCTCTCCACACAGAGTAATATTCTTTTGCCACATATCAAAGTCAATATGCTCTTGGAATAACGTCAATTCCCTCAGTTTGAGAACTCTTTTCTATGTGTGAGGCAATTTTATCGATGCGATACAATTTGTAAAAACCTCAACAAACTGCATTTTATTGTGCTTTTTTAACTTTTCTATTTTATCATGGGTTGTAGGTTTGGATATTTTTCAAGTCACAAATTAGGTTAATAACCGAAACACACAGGCCAGAAAAATCACGGGCTTTATATGTGGCATCAAATTTTCTAAATGGGTAGTAAACAAATTCCATTACATCAATACACCACATAAAACTGACTCGTATGTCTTTTATCCCCTTTGTCTACCATTAAGCTTTTGCGAGACGATTCCATTGTTGCAACGTTTTTGATCTACCCGCTTTTATTTCCAAAACAAAGATTTAAATAACGGGATTTCAAGAGATTTGTATTACAAATAAGGATTAGGTTTGTATTAACAGTTTTAAACTAAAAATTCACATTTCCAATATAATACCGCTTAATTAAGCTTACACGTCTAAGCTTTTAAAAAGGAGCTAATCTTAATATATGGAGTTTTAAGAAAAATATTAATTTGTTTTTTCGAGAAATATAAGAAAATATACAGTGATCCAGAGTTCAGGGTGCGATATGAACATATACGACGAAAATATATTTCAAATAAAAATTATTAGTATTAGATGTCGTATATTAACAGTTTTCCAATAGTATAAGGGCGGTCAACATTCCAGGGTGTTGCAAAATTTTACTTTAAATGGAGTAGCCTCTTTATTATTTGCCTCGTTGTAACATTAGTACTAAAAACAGGATCGTCCAGGAATAGGATACGGAACGGCAAGCTAGGTAGTAAGAGAAGAGTGAAAGTCAGGATCGGGCCGTACACCTAGAACACCAATTGGACCCGATGTGCCCCCGACGGGACCTACAGTTTCTCGTGGGTTCTGAACCACGGTCCTCGATCACTTGCCTGTGGCTCCCCCAAATTTACGAGCACCAAACTTTCAGAAAGTATGATGCCGGGCCCGAGAATCGAACTCGGTCAAGACCGGCGTGTCGCCACGATGGACAGAGGCTTTAGCCACGGTGCCCTGAGCCACCACGCTGATCAAACCAGGTAGTTTCTCAAGAACTCATGTACGTGCTGTCCTCATACCTGATATAATTTTTATGCATGCTAGTTTCTGATCTCGGTCAGTCCGACTAAGCTTTAGACGTAATCATTTGCGTACCGGTCCTTCATACGAGGTAAGTGGTAATGGATCCCAGTATAGCTAATCCAATCGAGGTTTCTCGGCTGTAGGCCCCACGGGCATCCAAAAGCTCTTCTGCAAGCCCAGAGAGCTTATGCGCCTTCCTGATGCGGCTGCATACTTGCTTCTTCCAGATCACCTTGAAGTCCAGTACATCCCCGAGATGCCTGGTTGACCATTTATAGCTCAAAGAATTTCTCTCAACTTACGTTTCCTCGAAAATAGTACTGATTCGGCCGTGTCTAGGTTGACTCTGAGCTTTTCACGTGGCACCACCTCTCTGCCATCTGAAGTACTCGTGCACTCGTACCGTCCTCGTGTGACTGAAGTCCTGATAATCGAGAAATATAACTATACCATCAGCATGGACTTGAGTATAAAACCTAGCCTCAGATAGCCCCTGCAATAAACTGTCTACTACTAGACATCAAAGGAATGGCGATAAGGGTTTACTTTAGTAGTAGGAAAACATGGTAACAGATAGAGGTCAAATACGGTCAATTATTTCACCATTAATCCTACATCTATTATGCTAGTCGATCAAGCTAAATATAATACTATTTATTCGTTTAGATACCTGCATGTTTGTATAATGGTTGCACCTATATAATTTTTAATAAATATCTTTGACATTGACTTTTTTATTACAAGAACTTTTAAAGTACTACATGAGCTAGTGAACGACTTAATAGTAATTGCATAAATTGACAAGCTTTGATTTTGCATAGGGTTTTAATTTTTAAAAGGGCAAATTAAAGTAAAACAGCGAATAGATTGTTTAGTTTCCTTTAGGGCTTTTATTATGTCAAATATTTATAGGGTCATATATTATTGGCTATAAAGCCTTCGCTATTTTGTCAAGGATGGCTAAATTCCTATGGGATTTTTTATTATTTTTAAATACTCTTTGTGTGGAGACTGTTCTAAAAGAAGAGGCTGTCTAAAATTGCAATAGGAGAGGGCTTGCTCTCTTTTAAGGTTTTTATTTGGAGCGAGTTAAGTAGCTAACAAAGTAGCTACCAGTCAGTTTATTGTTTTTGATACCGACTGCAGCCATCTAGTCAGGGGCACTACTCAATTGCCACTGAGAGGTTATGGGTCCCACGACGCCTAGGAGCCTAAAGGTCAAAGGTGATATCGGTGTAGACTAGGTGAGATAAGTGTGTCGGTTAAGTCAGACTGGGTGTGTGGTTCTATGTATACAGAGCGCTTGTGATCTTCCACATCCAGCGTGTTATTAGTATCTTTAGCTTTTTATTAGATTGTGTGTTTTATTTATTTCTGTGTTGTATTGATATAAATATTGTTAGACCTGTTTAGATGTAGGTAAGCATAGCTTATCGAGGCTAATTTAAATAAATATACCTTTGTTAGGATACTGTACTTCTAGTGCGGTTCGATTAATGCTCATAGTATTTTTTTCCATATTATATTGCCTTATTCTTCCAATTTAATATATATCGCAGTAAATGATAAACATTGTCGTTCCCACTGATTAACTATCTGGTTATATTTTTTTACATAATGGTATTTCATAAAATGATTCGTTAAGGTCTATATATGTACAACTGCGGACACGTATATCATGGTAGACGAGGACAAGGTTTAGTAGCAATAGGTATTATACTCTTAATTGTATTACACTGATAACTTTTAATTATTAGTTGATGTGACGATAGATACCTTATTCGTATTGCGGTTATCATTAATTTTGTTGAAATTAATTTTGATCTTTCGTAATCATTCGTTATGTTATGCTGTTATTTCCTATATGATTTTAAGCTCTTCCACATTTTTTTTTATATTTATATCATTCTGTTTATTGAAATAACCACGACAACACTTGATCGTCACACTTATCGAGCACCCCAATAAACTTAAATCTGCACGAATGTACCGTCTTTTATATGCTCTGAGATATCTCAATCAAACAAGTGTAGTTAATATTTTTTTGTTTTTTGAGTCGCCCTTAAGGATTCTAGTTTGGGTCTGCGGATTTAGTTATTCCAAACTAGTGGCGCCCTGGTCAAAAGTAAATATTTGAACCACTTCCACGCTGATCAGCAGTCAGAGCACATGTTGCGCTGGCCGCATCCTTAAGGGTAGGTAACATCTTATTTATTTTATATTCCTAACTCATTTAAAAGGGTCTTACGCGCAATACCTCGCCACCGCAAGTCGTTACCAATTTCTACCATGACTCCACCCCTTGCTAGCATAACCACCCTGCAATAGTGGAATATATACCACGCCTGCTCACAGCTTTGCAGGTAACTGATGTTTAGCCCTGAGTGAAACCTAAATATACTCAATAGAAAGGCGATTAGTGATTTTGAGTTCTTTGCGAGAAAGTGGAAAACGCCTTGTCTTCCTTTGGTGACCTGGAATGGGAAAAGGTTGCAATTCATTATTTCACCCTTAATATCCTTGATGATAATTTGGAGTCACGTCTTAACCAATAGTCATTGTAACAGTTCGATTTTGCCAATTTTAAAATTTCATTTATATGCCGCATTTAGGGAAAAGCCTATGCTGTATTTTGCACTCATCGGTTTATTAATTCTGAATTTAATAATTCGCTTGAAATTGCCTCTTTTCTCAATGTAAAATTAACTATATTTTAAGTATAGGTTAGCTATATATTTGTATTCTTAATCGATGTATGTACCTTATTATTAAGTTAACTTGGCTTATATTATCGTAACAGCCAGCTAGTCGATTTATATTTCTAAACAATTCTGTTAGCCTGCAAATACGCTGCATTTGACTTATTGAACCATAATTTAATTTCAGTTTGAATATTCTATTACCTTTTGAGAACCCTACGTTGATGTTCCGGAGATCGTTTTTGGACCTCTGCTTCAAATATATTTCTCGTTCGGTACAGCTGACCAGTTTTTTGTGAGGTTTTTGCCAAATAATAGGAATGGGCTACGTATCGCGCGTTTTCAGTCTCGATTTAGATTTTTGAAGGTTTATTATTGCTGTTGGAGCATTTCCTAGCCTTTCCGGAAGAATGTAATTTCGGCTCACTATTCGTGGCTTCCGCCGTCGTTTATCATCATAATAGGCGAGAATTGGGGCGTTTATTTTCTTAGAGTTATTCCTTGTATCGAGTCACTCGCCGAGTTTTCAGCCCATCACTACTTGTGTCGCAGTCAGTATTTAATTTAGGGCAAATTGACAGGAGACGGAAGGTTGGAGAGGTCTCTTTGCTAAGTTATCTGCCTGGTGAACGCTTGCGAGTATAGCAAGAAACGGCACGTGTTGCGTATTGTGGTATAATACAACCCTTTGATAGGGGATTTCTGTGCGTTTCTGTTTGTGTTTTGACACGACCGATTATTCGGGTTCTACAAGCTATACGAGGTAAGCATTTTCTCTGGATTCCTTTTTCTGTGGCCTATGGAGCACTTGACCGCCATGTTGCTAAATTTTTTTTTGTTTCCATTATTTCTAGCGGCTCCCACGTTCGTCCCATAAGACCGAGACCGTCGATTCTCCTCTAAACCCTCAAGTCCGAGTGAGGTAAATATCGCTACCATTTTTGCCTAAATTAATGAAATTGATTGCTTATCTACCTTTTATTTTTTTTGTGCACATAACGCCATTTGCTTTTCCCATGTGTTATCTTATCTACTCCATTTTACTTGATCCGAATTTTTATTTTAATGCAACTTTAATTTTGATCATATGGGGAAGTTATATATTCTTTTAGGGGTGATTCATACCTATCTTTTTATATTCAAGTTACCTGAACCTTAATGTCTCTTTTATTTGCTTTATTGCACTGCAAGTCCATGGTTTTTTTTGTCTGGGAAAATTTGTTTTATAAAGAAGATGTATATATGCAAAGAGGGAGGGGGTCTATGATTTTTTTATTAAAGTAAGGGGGTCTATGATTTTTATTAAAGTAAGGGGGCTTCCTTTAATGCGTACTGGATTATTTCAGGGTCCTTCGGCTGGGTCAGAATTTCTCCTGCTGACCCAATTCCTTCTGCTGGGCCAGTAGTTTACCTGGTGAACCAACTTCTTCGGCCGGGCCAGAACCTCTTCGGCTGGGCCCGAACTTCTTGTGCTTCTAGAGCTGTGCTGAGCCAGAACTTCTGTTAGAGAACGGCGGTGGTTCCCACACTAGAGGCCATCGACAGAGTTCGACGACGGGATTTGGGTATACGTTTTATGTTTCATTGTGTCTGATGTTTAATCTTCGTTTACTTTTATCGATATAAATCCCACCTTGAATTGAGGTAGCTCATTGATTTCAATTAATTAAATTTATATTTATTCACTGGTTTATCGGACCAGCTAATCAAATTGCTTTGATTGGTTTTCTCATTTTAAAAGATAAGTGCTGGCGGGATAACTTCATTCTTTTCATTAATTTTTCATTTCATTAATTAGTCGGCAGATATAACTGCTCTGAACTTTTATCTTTTTATCATATGAATCAAGCTAACCATATTTTAATCTGATCTGGTGTTTTTATTAACTTCTCAAGTTTTTTTTTTGATCTAATCATTGTGTCCGCTCATTGCGGCATATTATCACCATCAGTGCAGCTATTAGCGCACGCATACCTAGTTGTAAGAAGCTTAGTCTGCGCCAAGTGATCACTTTGATAAGTAGTTTAGTGCATTTAGTGATAAGGCATATAGAACTGAGGTTTTCCAACTGAATTGGTCTCTGTATGTACAATCTTCATATTGTACTCAGTTTATTTTATTAATTACTTTAAGTCATTTAACATTCTTTTGTCCACTCAACCACATTTTTCTTAATATAACCATATTCATTCTCCAGTTAGATTGTTGCTTTGTTTGCAAAAAAGAATAAGTTAGTAGCAAATATATTGGCCATTAAATTTTTAGATTGTGTTTTTCTGATAGGTTAAGTTAGTGGATTATAGGGCCATAATTATTCTCTTTTTTTAATAGTGCGAAATTGGGAACCGGTTAATTTTATGAGCGAATCTAGCCACTCGGTACAACACCTGCCGAGCTTTTTCCGTTTAGCTGGCTAGAACGGGTGGCGCTCAAACGACCCCACGACAGGGGCCGGGCTTTGTAACGCGACTCTCCGGGGCTAGGTTCAATTTTCTTTTAATTAATTGGAAAAAATTTTTGGGGTTCAATCTTTAAAAAAAAAACGTGTTGCAAATTTGGCGCCCAACTCAAAGGGCAATTTTTTTTGAGGAGACCTATTCTTTACAAAATTGCAAATTTGGGCAATCTTTTTTTTGAGAGACCTTTTCTTGTTTAAATTGCAAATTTGTTCTAATTTATGTCCTGTATGCCTTATTAGATTTATTTTCCAGGTGATTTTCATTGATTGGTAGCATTGTGTATTATTGTTGCATATTATTTTGATAACTAGTGATTTAATATTTATCCAGCATTGCTATTTCATTGTTATTATTTGATATTATTTGATTGCTTACTAGGTGATTTATTTTATTTTTTTTTGTTGATATTTCTATATTGCGCATTGATTTACATATTGAGCTCTCCGAATAGGACAGCTACCTTTATTTTTTTTTTTTATGCTGATTTATATTTACCTGCTAATTTTCTTTATTCGTTTATAATTTTGTTATCTTTTGTTATCTTATTGAGTCAGTAACGATGGATTACAATATGATAGTTAATTATCTTAGGAAAGAGATGCTTGTCTATGAACTTAGTATTCGTGGTTTACCAGCTGATGATTCAAAAACTGTTGAACAATTAAGAGCAGCTTTACGTCCAGTTTTACAATTAGAAAAGAAAGGCAAACCTCTAAATTATCCACCATATAAGCTTAAATTTGACAGTGAAATCGAATATATTTTAACAACATTAAAAGATCTCCAAACTTCAGTAGAAAGTTTAGCAGGAGACACTAAGTCTAAAGCTAATTTTGAACGTATTCAATCACGTCTCGTTCATTTGTTGAATCGAATTAATCGAATACCTACCGCTAATCTTAAAGAAGAACAGTTAAAAATTAGATCTGATTCTTTGCTAGAAATATTATCTGCTTTAGATAATTTAGATTCACTGTTGAAATCGGATAAAGATTTGAGTGCTTTGTTAAGTAAAACGCAGTTAGACGAATCAGATTCTGACTCTTCTGTTTCTAGTTTAAATTCTAATAAACCACCAACTAATTCCACGCCAACTAAAATTCGTTCATGTCACTCTAGTAATTTTAAAACTCGTGTTGAAAAATGGAATCTTAAATTCTCAGGGGACTGCAAACAACTTTCAGTTCACAACTTTTTAGAAAGAGTATCTGAGTTACGTATTGCTAGGGGTATATCTGAACAGGAATTATTTGAGTCAGCGATAGATTTGTTTTCTGGCAGAGCATTGAATTGGTTCCGTGCTAATCGAGCTAGGTTTGTTAACTGGAAAAGTTTATCTGATCTCCTGTGTAGACATTTCGAACCACCTGATTATAAAGCTAGGTTATTTAAAGAAATTTTGGAAAGAACGCAAGACCAGTCTGAGAGTATCGTTGATTATTTGTCTAGTATGAGTGCTTTGTTTAGGCGTTATGGAGGTATGTCTGACGATGTTCAGCTGGATATCATTTCTAGGAATTTGTCCCCATTTTACACAACTCAGCTTCCTGTTGTTAATTCCTTGGAGGAGCTAGAGACTGAGTGCCTTAAGCTTGAAGCTAAAAAGTACCGAGCTGATCATTATATTCCACCATCTAGGAGGCGACAAAATTTTGTCGAACCTGATTTTGCTTTCTTGGCTTCTGATGCATCTACTTCTAGCTTATATAGTGATCATCCACCGCCCATTGATGTAGTTGCATTACCCGCAGCACAAGCACCAGCTGAGAGACCATCTTTTCCTAGACGTCCAGTTACTTGTTGGAACTGCAACCAGACAGGCCATTTAAATCGGCAATGCCCTAGCAGTAGGAAGATCCATTGCTATCGTTGTGGTACTCCAGATGTGACTACTAGAAATTGTCCAAAGTGTTCCGGTTCGGGAAACGGTATTCGGGAGAGTCGTTAGGTCGGCAGACCTCTCCTGTTATTTCCACTCCACCGACCAATGACATTAATTTTCCTAATAAGAATTTTTTGGACTTTATTATTGCACATGCGCACGGCGACGAGCGCCCATATTTGGAAATATCTGTTTTGGGTCACCCTATTTTAGGCTTACTAGATTCCGGAGCTACTCGGACTATTGTTGGTCAACCTGGTTTAGGAATTTTGCAGGGATTAGGTTTAAAACTTATTAAAAATCAGACCACATGTACCATCGCTAATGGCCAGACTTGTTCAAGTATAGGTTATTTTCAGACACCTGTAACCTTGTTAGATAGGACACGTATAATAGACATTTTAGTACTTCCAGAGTTAGCTCATAGATTTATTTTAGGTATCGATTTTTGGAAAGCCATGGACATTGTACCTGATCTGAGACAGAATGTTTGGCATTTTTCAGATAAATTTCCTGAAATCTGTAGTATTGTGGATGGTGATTCTTTGTCTGTTTCTGAAAGATCCGCTCTTGATTCGCTGGTAAAGGAGAAATTTTCTTTAATGGGTACTGGTCTTGGTTACTGTAAAGTAGCTGAGCATGTAATCGAATTAGAACCTGGATCAAGACCTATTAAACAGCGTTATTACCCTGTCTCTCCGTTCAAGCAGGCGATTATAGATAAGGAAATAGATGAAATGTTAAGGCTGGGTGTAATAGAACCATCGAAAAGTCCTTGGTCTAGTCCTGTATGTTTAGTACGCAAGAAAGACAATGATTATCGCTTTTGCATCGATTTTAGAAAGGTCAATTCTATTACTAAAAAGGACAGCTTTCCCATTCCCTATATTTCAGCCATTTTAGACCGTCTCCGCGACGCACGTTATATCAGCTCCATTGATATAAAATCAGCATTCTGGCAGGTACCTCTCGATGAGTCGTCTCGTGAGATTACAGCATTCACTGTTCCAGGTCGAAACCTCTTCCATTTTCTGCGCATGCCTTTCGGTTTAACCAACGCGCCTGCTACCTGGCAACGTATCATCGATCGTGTCTTAGGTGTTGACTTAGAAAACAACGTCATGGTCTATTTAGATGACATCATTATTATTTCCAAGACTTTTTCAGACCATTTGAGAATATTAGGTCTTGTGTTTGATCGTTTAGAAGAAGCCGGACTAAAGGTTTCTCAAGAGAAATGTCACTTTTGCAAACCCCAACTAAAATATCTTGGTTATGTTGTGGATTCTAAAGGATTGAGGCCCGATCCAGAAAAAGTGCAGGCTATTATTAATATATCACCACCAAAGAATGTGACTGAGATCCGACGTTTTATTGGGACCGCTTCCTGGTACAGACGATTCGTTCCTAACTTTTCCTCTGTTATTGCCCCTATTACTCGGCTTACCAAAAAGAACATAAAATGGGAATGGACTCCAGATTGTCAGGAATCTTTTAAATCAATTAAAGAAGCTCTTGTTACCGCTCCAGTCTTATCCTGTCCTGATTTTAATCGCATGTTTACCCTTCAAACTGACGCTTCTTCTTATGGCTTAGGCGCTGTTCTAACCCAGCAATTCGATGATGGGGAAAAGGTAATTGCTTATCTTTCACGTTCCCTTACTAGGCAGGAAATGAAGTTGACAGTCACGGAAAAGGAGTGTCTTGCAGTGATTTGGAGTGTGGAAAAACTTAGGCATTATTTAGAGGGAGTTCATTTCAAGGTAATCACAGACCATCATTCACTATTGTGGTTACATAATTTAAAGGATCCGCAGGGTCGACTTGGTCGTTGGGCACTTCGTTTACAACCTTATGATTTTCAGCTAATCCATCGAAAAGGCAAAGAGCATATAGTGCCAGATTTTCTATCTAGGTCCGTACCAGTTTTGACAGAAGATATCGCAGCCGTGGAGGATTCGTTACCTTCTTACTCCAACACTTCTGATAAGTGGTATGTCGATATGTTGAAAAAGCTGGAAGAACAGCCAGATAAATTTCCTTGTTGGAGAGTTGAAAATGGTAATCTTTTTAAATTTGTTAAGACCACCTGTCCCAACTTCCCTGATCAGTCCAGTTCTTGGAAAATAGTTTTGCCGAAAGATCGTCGAAAAGAAGTCCTGGTTCGCTGTCATGATCTTCCAACTTCAGGTCATGTTGGAATTTTTAAAACATTTTGGAGAATAGCTGAACGTTACTATTGGCCTAAGATGAGAGCAGATGTTGCTAGGTATGTCCGATCTTGTCATATTTGTGCTCAAAATAAGGTGGAGCAAAAAGCACCAGCAGGTTTAATGGGTAATCGACCCGATATTCGGGAACCTTGGCAGTCCATCAGTCTAGATTTTGTAGGACCATTACCTCGTTCAAAACAGGGCAATACTCACATCTTGGTAGTTATCGACTACTTCAGTAAATATGTCGTTCTCTTTCCTTGCCGTTCTGCTACAGCGAAAACTTTAGTCAAACATATAGAACAGGGCATTTTCTTGGTTTATGGCGCTCCACAGTATCTAACTTGTGATAATGGTACTCAGATGAAATCCAAAGAATTCCAATCTCTTTGTGACAAGTATAAGGTCAAAATTTTCTATACTGCATCTTATTATCCTCGTGCTGATCATACCGAACGTGTCAATAGAGTCGTCAAAAGTATGTTGCGATCTTACGTCAACCAAAACGATCATCGAACTTGGGAAGATAATCTTCCATCTATTGGTTGTGCTATTCGAACATCACGTCACGAAACTACTGGTTATACTCCCTATCTAGTGAACTTTGGGCGGGAACATAAACTTTTTGGGCAAGATTATACCGAAGGCATTCCATCGGCCGAGACGGACAGTCAAAATTACATTCGAAAACGAATCGAAACTTTTAAACAGCTCTTTGAGAAAATTCATAAAAAAATTGGGTCGGCACAGTCAAGAAATCGACACCAATACAATCTTCGAAGACGTCCGGTCAATTTTGTTTCTGGTCAAGAGGTATGGCGTAAAAATAAAGTGCTCTCTAACGCCGCCAATTATTTTAGCTCAAAATTGGCTCCTGAGTTCCTAGGTCCATTTAAGATCAAAAAGAAAACCGGTACGTGTACGTACGAACTCCAGGATGAACACGGTAATAGCAAGGGTATTTGGCATGTTCAAGACTTGAAACCGGTGTACATCGATTCCGGTTCTGATGGTCCATCTAACTGATTCAAACCAAATTAATGAGTAATTTGTATTTCTATTCCTTGAATTTAAATTTTCTTAAATAATGGTTATCTTTAATATTCTGTATCTACCTTGATTTATTTGTGATATTAATTTTTTTTTCTTTCTGTCAATTTCTTATATCTACATTGTTTTGTTGAATTTTTACTATGAGTTTATAAGCTATCTTAAAAATTAATTCTTATCTGTATGCATTTTGCTTGGACATTATCCTGAATTGTGACCTTACTCGATTGTGACAAATTTCTCGAAATTGACTGTTTTCCTAATTGTGACCATTTCCCGGATTTGACGAATATCCCGGATTTGACACACCTGGCTATGACTTCCCCGAATTTGACTATTCTCTTGATTATGACAACCTCCCGAATTTGACACCGAATTGTGACTATTGTATCTGATATTGTTTTTTTATGGGTAGCTGAAAACTGTTATACTGTGGGTATGAGCGTTGATTAGCTATTTTTCTTAAATTTATTTCGTTACCTTGATTTTGATTCTATTGTTTGATTTTAGTGTTTACTTTTATTAGTTGATTTACTTACCTTGTTACCTATTTGATTTGATTGATTATCTATCTTTGAATTTTATTCGTTACCTTAACTTTGTTGTCTGATTTGATGATTGCCTTTATTAGTTGATTTACTTACCTTGATAGTTACTTGCTTTGATTTTTGGTTATCTATTTTTGAATTTATTTCGTTACCTTTATCTTATTATCTGATTTCTATGATTGCTTTTTCGTTGATTTGCTTACCTTTCTTTTGACTGTGATTTTTTATTTTTTTGGCCTAGGTAGACTAACCTTCGGGTTTTTCAGTTATGCTGGCTTTTCCTGCTTAGACCATTACCTTTGAGTTTTTTTTTATACTTGAGCAATGTAACTTGTGTTACTTCAGATGTATCTGGATTTACTGCTCAGCGTATTAATCACTTTTCGGTCTAGAACTTTGTGACTTAACGGTTACATTACCATTTATTTGGGATATTACCTGGACTTGTGATTCTCTTTGCTCTGCAGTTGGGGCAATAGATTTGTTGTAGGTAACTGGCTTGGCGCGAAACTTGATGGTTGCCTACATCAAATTGGTAAAGAATTTCTTCTGCACAGAGATACTGGTTGTGGTAAAAGCCCACAGAGTGCTGTAGTAACGCTGACCTTCCGTCGCTTACTACTGTTGTAGCTAGAGCAGCCTTGAGAAAGCTGTTCTGCATTCACTGTTATCCTTCTCAGTTACTTGTAATTGTAAGTAACTTACCTTGTCTTTAATTTTCTCTACTTACTTTATTACTTAGCTTTGTCGATTTTCCGACCTTTCTTGATTTTCTTTGCTCTGCATTATCTTATTATGTACCTTTTGTCTTTAATTTTCTCGTTACTTAACTTTATCTATTTTGCTATTTTCCTGATTGTTTGTCCATCTATCTTTACTTATTTAATTTAATTTTTATTGATTCTTATTATTTAAAATTTAATGGTTCAATCTATCCGGTGGTTATTTTAATGAATTAGCTTCTGTCATTGCTTTGAGTATCCCATCGCTGACCGTGGCATAGTGTTTGGGGTGACGTATGCCTGTTATGTTGAATATAGGTTTATATGTTGAATATAGGTTTATATTCTATTATTACTTAGTTCTGGTTGGTTCAATTTATTTTTGGCTTCTGGAAATTGTTCCAGTTATGTTATTATATATATTAATTACTTAATTTTCTTATTAGTTTTTTTTTTCAAAAAAAAAGAAGCTTAATGTACTAATTTAAATTTGGAAATTGGTGACATTTAAATTGGCTGGTGGTCAGTAATGTTTTGGCTTATCAATTTTTTTTTATGCGATACCTTTGAAGTTACTTTAATTTGCTATAGGTTAGCTGTAGGGTACACCCGTACGTCACATAAGTGCTTTGAATTACCTATCTCAATTAATTTATTATCGTCGGTTAACTTCCTCTAAGTTTCCCTCCTTTTGAAGGAGAGGGGGAGTTGTAACAGTTCGATTTTGCCAATTTTAAAATTTCATTTATATGCCG